>CM060831.1:49277500-49580000 GCA_030762175.1 Metallyticus violacea
TTACTATAGCGTGCTATATAAACTAAAGGATATGGGAAAAAAGATGAGATCTCGAGCAGCAAATTTTAAAATTGGAAAGAGAGAGAGAGAGATCTTAATTGATCTTGTTCTCACCTTGGATGAAAGCGAGCACAAACTAATGGGGACACTTAAGCCGCAATTTCTTCCAATTGCAAATGACGCCAATGACGTCGTGGACTTTCATCTACAAGAAATACCCGAAATGAATGTGGAAGATGTGATTCCAGCTCTGAACGACGATGCAGAAATAATCCTTCGTTTTTGGATGGAACATCAGAGTAATCTTAAAATAACATAACCTACACACACACCCTTATGAGTAGTTTGTAAATATATAGCAATGCATTCAGCGAATAGTTAAAACACGAAATGATCATGAATGTTATCACCATTTCAGTTTCTTTTAAAGAGCAAAAAAATAATTGCGTAACTTCGCTAACTTAGGTTACCCAGATTTACCTTAGAAAATTTGTCGGTTAATTTTAATCTTAGATCAAGATGAAATTAACTTGATTCAACTTTTATACAACCAAAATCCTACGTTCAGCCTGACAGTTTAAGTTTAGCGCTTAAATTCCGATCAACTATTTATGCAACCGTACCTGTTTGATGGTCCAACTTAATTTTAAATTATCAAAAACGGTACAAATGATCATAATAAGATTGGAAGTGGAGGGCTAATTGTTAAATTTCATTAAATGCACTCCTAATATCTGTTCATATTTAGAGTGATTCTAACGTCAACAAACAATGCATTCTTCCGTAATCCAGACCAAAAATACTCCCGATTGTCAGAAACATGCGGTAAGTATAAGCGATGTAATGACAAGAGAGCAGTAAATTCTGAGGTTAGGTTTACCATTTCCTTTGTTGCGAGTGCCGGATACTTTTTGCTGAAGTTTTCTGCCCATTAGTTAAATAAATGCTTTACATAATATATCTCCGTTGAAACAGCAGCACTGATTCATTAGCGTCAATCATGATAACAAGCACAAACTGCTTGAGCCTTTCCTTGTTTAAACAACCGAGCAATCGGCGAACTGCATCTTGGGAGTTGGAGCGCATCAATTTGCAACTTCCAATTCAACTTCATTAAGTCAGCAATAATTAAATTAAAGTTACAAGTATTGATTTTTTGTGTAGCAGTCATTACTTATTACTGAATGTCGTACATCCTCAAATTTAGATTGCTAACATGGAACTATTTTCTTTCCGTGCATTGCTGCTGTGTTGTACTTGGCTGCACACAGTCATGCTACTGACGTCATGTGACATTGTTTTGTTCGGGATCACTCTAAGGGTGAATAGGGTATAGTGCTTAAGCCTCTCACGCTTATCGCCTTCAAAAGTGTGGCGAAAGATAAGCGATTACTTTGTTCACTGTCAGATAAGTTTCTGTACCAGGTGTTCGCTGTCGATGCTTGTGAAATTCATTTTCTTGTAGCGATCGCCTTCCTACATCAGATAGATTAGGCTGCCATACTTAGCATAGTGGTAATATTTTAAAAATCATTCAAAGTGATTAATTTCACTTAAACTAGAACAATACAGTGAAAATTCTATAATATTAGGTATACGTTAATACACCTAAAGGTAATAGAAATATGCCATAAATTTAAACATGCTTCATTTCTGCATGTGTAACAAGTTTAATGCCCTTGATATTCTTGACATATTGCCATGAATTAACGTTGTTGTATTATACTTCATCACGAACAGCGTTGTGCATAGGCACAAATATACAAAAGTGTCAATCTGTCAAATGCTTTTTAAAGAATTGAATTAAAGGCATTAAATAAATAAAACTTATTATTGTCTTTTGCAAGAACATTTTTTTCTTATTCAGCTTTTAATAGGTAAATTCTGTTTTTCAACATTAATCATTTGGCTGCTGTTTCCCAATAGAGAGAAAGAGGTTGATGCAGAGTATAAAGTTAGCTCGTTAGCGGAGTTCTATTGAATGCTGACTAGAACATCATTTGACCCCGTTGTTTAATTAACACCTTAATGAGAATGAACAGTAAGTTCTTAAACACAGGTATAACTTTAAACATTGTGTATTTAATTTGGTGAACGTATTAATTGCACTGTTCTGTTTTATTTATCAATTTAAGTAATTATGTCAATGCATCTGTTTTCTGTATTCTAATGATCGATTATCTTCTAAAAGGGGTAAACTATAAATGGTGAATGTTACGCGTACTTTCTGGAGCAGTTACACCAGAATATTCAGCAAAAGAGACCAGGTTATGGGCGTATGAAAATCATTTTTCACCAGGATAATGCACGTCTGTATACTGCAAAGGCTTAAGATCAATGATTTAAAGTATGGCTTGCTTCCGCACTCACCTTAATCACCGCATTTGCAAAAAAATATATCTTAAGATTGTTTCTAAAATAGAGAGAAGCTTGCCTATTCCTACACTCATAGTGTGACCATCTTTATTGCCTCCCCTTCTTTATGAATTCTATATTTAATTGATGAAAACTTTCATTCTAATCTAACTATTAAAAATATTGGACATCAATGATATTGAAGGTATGAGTACTCTGATTTCTTAGATATTTAATTCGATTCTTATATAACCCCACAAAATTAGAAGTACACACACAGCTATTAGAGTTTACATGGTTTTAGAAATGCCTAAGTCGCCCATAAATAATTTTTAAATAATGTATACAGTTTCTGAAATTACAAAATTTCTTGGTGAGGCCCCATCATCGTTGCCTCGGGTACCAAGTTTCGATTGTCCAAATTCGATTACATAGGGACTAATTACGTTAATGAAAACTTTCTTCAAGAAAAATGTTCCTTGCACTGAAAAACACAATGCAATAAATTTAGACGCGAGGGACTCCAGGTAGCATTTATTGTTATTCATGTGTCGCCTCAAAGTGTAATAGGATATGAAACGCTTACCATACACTACATATACATTTTGCATGCATCTTTACGCCAGTGATTATTGTTTCGTCTGCATCCAGAAGATTGCTACTACTAAACTCATGTTTATTATTAAAACAAAATGATCTAATATTTAAAAAGAACGACTCAATTTTATGCTAAACCTCAGTGCTCACACCATTGATGTATCTACCTTCTGTAGAGACATACATACATGGTGCAGTTCTCACCTACCCCTGTTTTTGGACATTTTCTTAAACGATTTAACTTTCAGGGGTCCTCTCTCTGTAAGAACACAAGTTACTTTGTATACAAAAATATTCTAAAAAAATAAAAATAAAAAAGGTAATTTCCGCCCTAGTGCCTTCGTTGCATTCATATTTAAATGTTTTTATCATTTTATCTCTTAAAATATATATTAGCATTCCTATAAACTTGCTGTATTCAATCACAACAGTAAAACTTTCTATAATCTCCAGTTATAGGAAAATTATTTTTCACCCAATCCCATGGTTTCGTCCTTCCTCTTTCGCCTATCACTAGCGCTGAAATAATAAAAAAATTAATTTATTCTGTAAGATTTTATCAAAATTAATACAGATTGCGAAAGAATTGGTATGAATGCATCAAAAAGTTTAAAATCTGAACACATTTTGCTGATTAAAGATGTTTGTGCGCATCAGTAGTCCTGTATATGAATATATAAATGCATTTTAATTGAAAACAGGAGAAAAATCTAAAAAAATTACATTGTACAAAAACGCATACCAGCACGAACTTCAAAGTTAAACATCAAAGTGAACGCTTTTGTATTTTCTTTTGATTATTTAAGATGAATAGCTGCAATGCAGGTAATGAATGGATCAATTCAATCTGAGTGGCTATGAAAAATGTAAACAATAATATATAATTTATTAGTAAAAAGTACTTACCAAGAGCATAATTAAAGAAGGTTCTATAATCATAAGATCCTGTGATTCTGGGTTACTTTATTTTATTTACAAGAAGCTACATTTTTATCAATATTAAAGAGTAATCGAGAAGTCGCTCCGCAGCCGAGATTACGCTGAAAAGCTAATTCGGGTGGCAGTACTGACTGCAGCTGAACGTATAGTTATTGTGTTCACCTAACCACCAAGGCAAGCACAAACTCCAAAACCAAACCTTAGCAAAAGTGGACGGATTATCTGCTAAAAACCACTTTCGAAGAAGGACTGTCAGGAATATAGGAGCACGAACTTTCTCTTGTGCGGTGCACATAATCCGAGTGCGGAGGAACTTGTCGATAACTCTTTATAATGCAGGAGGTTTGGTTTATTTATGATAATTTTTTTGTATAATCTAGATATGTGTTTAATGTTGATAAAACTATTTTGTTTGTGTTTTGATAAATAGATATACATATATAAAGATAAAATATTACCTATTTGATTTTAATAATGATTATAGTATTACACTGAAATGACCTGCAGTAACAAACTAGCATCTCCTTGATTTCAAACATCCTAATAGTTATCTGTTCCTCTCATTTTAAGATAAAAATGTGCTTCTAGTTATTGCATTAAGGGCAGAAGTAAATTAGGCTTTGATATTTTGTGACTGTATTTATTTTGCACATGTATACCGCGCAACAGACAAATATCATTGCTGTCTAAGATTTCTCTTTTTAACTGATTTATTTTTGTCTGCCTCAATTTGATGTGCAGAAAAGGCTGCCTTCCAAGACTTCAAAAATTCTTGTCTATTTGCAGAAAATGTGTGTGATTCTGTATTTTGATTCACTAAACTAACTTTATTAATGATTCCATTGAAGTCAAATTCTTTCATTTTTAATCTTGAGCCTCTATTTTAGTTACAGTAAAAGGTTTCGTCGGCCTTAAGTCTCATTACGCCACTCCATCCATTTGGATTAAAACATTTTTTTTTTATTTTTTCTCATTTCCAATTTGTACATACTCGTTTCCTCAGGCTTCTTTACCCTTTGCTACATCAGATGGTTTTGTCCAATAAATAATCAGTTCGACACTCTCCCATTAATATCAGTTTCAATTTTAGCCCTGAAAGTGTACTGTCAAGAAAACCCTCAGGATAGGCATACAAAGGCAAATTTACATACGGGAGAGGAGCAATTTACAATTCCAACATAATTTTTGAAACTATAATTACTGTAAATATAATACACATATCGCATAAAACTACTCTTGAAAATAAAGAAGTTGCACATTGTTAAATAAGCAATATTTGCTGCAAAAAGATACAAGCTTCCAAAATACTACGCCAGCAAAATGCAATAAATTTAATGCGGAGTTTGGTTCAACAAAGCATGGACAGAAACCTATAAAGACTTTCCATAATGCCAAAAATGATAAGTAAATTTTATTGACTGACTTGCAAATCAAAGCTCGTTGCTCATTAAGAACATTACAAAAGGCAACTTTATAGCCACATATATTGAGTTACATTACAATAAAAGTTTAAAATGTACTGTACCTTGGGTTACAGATATTACACTTCGGAGAACCGTCTGGGTATAAAATGTTTCAACAGAAACCCGAAAAGAAGTAAAATAATGCTGTCCCGGAGAGGACTGTCTTTGGAAAGAGAGCGAAACCTTGCCTCGTGCAGAAGGTTGCGTAATTCCATAGAGAGGAACCAATCATTAGCTAAGAACCATTCTGACGTGGCCAGGTGAACGGATATAAAAGTGGGGAGATGAAATTATCGGGCAAGAAAGAAAAGCGCGCAAAACGGCATGCCTTTTAAACAACCACTTTTCTTATAGACTTTTATTGGTTTTCTGATATTTATTTTATTGACACAAGCTATAACCGCCATTTTGGAATACTAAATAAAATCAAACTAATCCAATTGTAATTCCTACATTTGTGTATCAAATAGAAAAGAAGAACTTCCGAAACATATGGTTCATTGTATATACAGCTTAATGTTCTTATGGCAAAACTGTTGCATATGTTAATTGCACAGCATTAATAATGTATACACTGTAGTGTATTGACAACCCAAGAGACTCGGATCGGGAAAGTCTCATTTTATGTTTTGACACCATATGGAACTGAATATTAGATAAAATTAACAAAGCATACTTTATTAACGCTCTCATATATCCGTTTGGGACTACAACACAGTTTTAGCTAATTTAGCATATGGTTCATAGATATCAAGATAATGTTTAAATAATAAACTCCCAGACTCGATCACCATGTGTGCAGTGACTATGGAAACAGGAAACATTTTTTCGCTTACCATCAGATATTCCTAAGAATTTTCAAAATACGCCACAATTTTAATCATTATCCACTTAATACTGCAAAGGACGACAGAAAAGACCATAACTTATTACAATTATTGCTTCGTCATTCATTTATCTGAATAACTCTTAGGATAAGAGTACAATTAAAAGCTTCCGTCTGCAGCGAATATAGTAGTCTAATTTTAGGTACAGTCCCACCTTCCCACAGAATTACGAAATGCGTGGACATGTAGGTTTGCCGCGGTAGTAAACAGTAACTACGCTGCTTTTACACCATACTGTCATCTAACATAAGAGGAGATTATTTTCAAACTGATAAAAATATTAAAGAAAAGCATACATTAAAATCTCTTTGATGTAGCTATGCGGTTGTGCTGACATGTGTACATTGCTTCATTATGGCTCATTATTTCCATGGTTATTTTTTCTCGAAGTCAGGTAAATTTCTTTCATCCACTCTTTAAGCCCTGGAGAGTTAATTAACTTCTATAACTGTGAAATGTAAAACACGGATTACCGTTAAGATAAGTTAATCAAAGGCATTCCGTAAATTTGAGTGGTATGGGTTTTGGTAAACTGTCCCTTTCAAAAGCGACTGACATTTCTTTTAACCGAGCTCATTAAAATAGCAATCCGTTTATTGTTTAGTTATAATCTGTAACTGGCCGTGTTAAAGAGAATATTAAGTGATTGAAGATGAAAAGCCCAGGAAATACTTTTCTATTTTATGATTAGAACAATACATTTTATTTTCGAAGTGTTATTGATGTTACTTTGAACTTTGTCGCGTTGACGCTGGCGTAAGACATCGATATCTTACCTAAGTATACTTAGATCGCTTGAAATGTGTAAACACGAAAGTTTTTATCAAAGATTTCTATTATTTTCGGCAAGCACGGCAAGTTAATGATTACATAACAAGCCATAGATCTACCTAGGTCAAGAATTCATTCCTATTATCCCCTTCCTCGGTTCTACCTGCTCAGCCCCCACTACTTCCGCCGAAGTATCTCTGCTCTCCTGCATTGTCCCAGCTACCAGCTGTTGTTGCTGCTGAGGTCGCCCCAACCACTTAGAAATGAACTTCACATTGTAAAATAATTTTATTTATTATTTTAAATTCCTTCAGCTTATCGCTAAGAGATTAATCCACGCTATCATGAGAAGTTTTCACGACTTTTAATCATCTAAGTATTCTATTTTGAATAAACCTATTTTCGTTTCCTTTACTGCTTGATTTGTTTTATATAGACCATGATATTTTTTGCTGAATTACTACCAACATGTGTCAGCGATGCCGCTTACTTAGTTTCTCGGGCTAAAAGGGTATGAAATTAGAGAAATATCTGAATTATTTATTAATAATATTCAAATTATCTGTATAACAAACGTACCCTACTTTACCCTCTATGCTGAAATTAATGGCATATGCATAATTCAAATTGTATTTTCTTGGCGTTCCAACCATCAACGGATGTCTTGTAACTGTGTAGGCAACAGGAAAATGTGACTGGTGTGAGTGTTGCTCTCAGTCCTTTCCAAAAAGACAGCATTGGACAACGGACGAATTAATAAAAAAAAAAAAAAAAAAAAAAAAAACACCAATGCCCGAGATGTAACTCGAACCTGCATCCCTCAGATAGCGTTACCCAAATTAATGAGCTTGGTCACCTCGACCATAATAATAAATATGAAATGGGGAATTCTTTGTAACAAAGCAAGGGGTCTCCCTCTTCGCTGCTACAGGCAGAAAGCGTGTCATTTAGATAGCCATGAAGAACACCGTGTTGTTTATCGGGAGAGGTAATTTTATTAAGGCAAGTTAGAACAAGTACGATGATTGGAAAGAAAGTAATGGTTGCACATTCATGAGTAGCAAACATTTATTCTATAACATGGATACTTTTGTGTTTCTCCAATGTAATCCCTTACACGTTTATTATCCGTTGTCATACTTCTTGAAGACGTTGGATACCTGTAATTAAGATACTCCAACTTCTGCTAACTCCCTAGATGTTCATCCATCTACAGAAATGATTCGATCAAATCAACGTAACGTTTCGAATACAGGACGACCTGCCTGCCGCAACCCAACGGGCCACCGTCTGATATAGCTAGCCAAGTTTCTCGGAGACCTACATTACATTCCTTTGCATTTAACCTCGATTTTAATCCATGAACGTTGCTCGATTGTATAAAATGTCGCTCTGGAGAGGTCCAAATTTGCATTACTTGACAGATTTATATTCATCCTTTTTGTTGAACAGCTGCACCCTTCCTCTAGACGTGATGAGTACAGAACGCCCTTACATGCTCATTAGCAGCATGGTGACGTGTTACCAATATTTTCTTTCTAGCCCTTATGCAGCTCTTCTATAGCGCAGCGGAGACCGTTCTTTTTTATTTCTTTTTCTTTTTTTCTTTTTGCTGTCACGATATTTGCTCTATGTGCGTAAAGCATAGACTTTCTAAACAATGAGCAGTATATCAAACCTGGAAATTATGAAAAAATATTAATATAGGTATTTTCAATGTTGCACAATATCATTATTGAATACGTGTAGCCAGATATAAAGTATAAACATTTAGCAATAATCTTAAATGCTATTTTTCACTAAAAAAATAAAAATTGCATTTTTATCCCCTTTTAGTACAATTTGTTTAATTCTAGAGATGCTACATCTTCATCAATGAGTAACAAAGTTGCACATTTCTAACAAGATAACATTTCCCTGGCATTTAAAACAAGAAAGTTAATCTCGTAAGAGGTTAAAACCGAGAAGTAGTAATGAGATGCGTGGTAACTACACAGAATGCCCGCTTGACTGGGACGAATGCTCGGTTATTCCCAGATGGGCAGTTTCTGGATTGACACATATATAGGGCTGCAAGGAGTCTCTACCCGAGGGCGCCATTTCCATGTATTTAGCCGAGGTAGATCGGTCTAAATGTACTCATTGAATGCTTTTATATAAATCTAACTTTCAGCATACGTTTCTTCCCTGTAACAGCAAAAAGTATTTGTATATTCAGATTTTATTCTACATTTTATGAATAGTTATAGATAAATAATAACTTAAATAACAATATAAAATTGTAAATCTGCCCGCCGTTTTAAACTCTCCTTATATAATTCTATAAATCATGAGATTATATGTAATCTCTTTAAACGTGAGTTAAATCTTTCAGATTTCATTGTACTTACAAAGAGTAACTTTTTTATCGATAGAATTTGCGTTATTATTAAAGCAGGCTTCCGAATCATAATCATACATGGTGTGCTGTTAGCATTAGTTTATTTAGTTTTCCCCAGCTTCACAATGTCATAAATTTAAGTTAACAATTTAAAACAAGTATTATTTTAAATTTGATTTCATTATCCTATTCAATGAATCATTTACTATGTGTCATCCTGTTGTTTCGTAAGAGAGTTCAAAATGAGTGCTTCCATCATCATTTTACCTCAACATTTCTGCACGTATAATTTTATGCATATTCTTCTAAGAGTTTCAAGTTCCGACCCATATTTGAAAAAATTTAAATCTGCTTTCATTCATTTAGCATGTTGAGGTACTTCGTTTAAACAGTGCATTAACTTTTTGTGAATTTTCTTTCTGTTCTGAGGGTTTTTCTTAATATCAGAATAGAAACGTTTCTAGGTTTAGTCATTCCAAACCTTTAATGACAGGGTCAACATAGTTGTTCCTGAACACTCTTGTTCAATACGATTATTTTTTCCACCATGTTGTTCGATTAAATTTTCATTTATTCTTCTACACATATACATTGTATTCCTGCTGTACCACTCATTAGACTAAAGAAGCTAATAAGACCTACAATTATGAATTATCATTACTGAGTTTTGTTATAGTTAAAGGTGCAATTAGAAACTTTTTGAAGAAAATTCCAAATATGTCATTAAAGTGTTGTAGAAACTGTATGAAGTGGCAGTGGAATCAAAAACGTTATATGCAATAGGGGAACTTCAAAGATATTCTTGAAAATTCATTTAATTCATAGGATGTTTTGTAGAGAGGTGTGGGATTGCCTAAAGCTTCGCATAAAGGAGAGTTTTAGTTTAGTTAGGGATAGTAGGCGGGAAGGGTTTAGTGGTGGTGATAATTTTAAAATGTTGGTACAGAATTTTGAAATTAGGGAACCAAATGTTCTAAATATGAAATATCAAAGGGAAGTAACAGCTGCATGGGGAAGTAGGGAAAATATTGCAATTAATAATTGGGATGGGGAAACTTTTGGAATTTAGAGCTAAAAATTGGGAAAGTTTTAGAAGGAAGTAAAACAAAGAATTGAATAGTGTTGAACATCCGTTTTAATTACTGAGGCATCTGATGATACATGAGATAAAGTGAAAAATTAGGAAAGGGTTTTTTAAAGGAAGAAAGCCTTCCAGACCTAAACTTAAAATATTTTCCCGGCATTTGTCATTTATGAGGACTCAGGAAAACCTGGAAAAAAAACTATGTCAAGGAGGTCGGTCCTGATGGAGCTCGAACTCCAGACCTCCCGCTCACGAGTCCATTGAAGATATAGGGGCGCAAAAGATCTGGGCTTGTTTTAAAGATAAGACCTTTTTTAAATTGTACATAATAATTAAAAAGGAGTTGGGGTGAGGGAAATATGTGAATTGTTGTGATAAATTTGGAAGGAAAGGACTGGCCTGGATGCGAGCAGGAACATTTCTTTTAAAGCTCTTTAGAGGAGATAGCAGGGAAGGATGTGTAGAGAGCTTGAAAGGTATATTTCATTGTTTATTAGAGAGTGTGATTGAATATTCAAAATTACTTTTAAACACAATCATATTAATATTTTATTGTACATTTAGACATATTTTTAAAACTGAAAAAAAAGTAGTTCCATCAATTTAAATTGAGATGAATTGAATTTAAATGTACCCTGGTCATCTTGTTTTTCATAGCTGAAGGAAAAAAGAGAGATAATTGTGTTTAATTCATCATCCTCGACACAGAACCGCATTGACTCTCTTAACATGCTTTGGCTATCACCTGGAACTGAGTTTGGTGTATTTGTACATAAACAAGTGCGCTAACGGACTGACGACATGGCAGCTGTCACGGTTCATTCTGGCCACTGTCGAAGGTTATCACTCACTGTTCGCTATATTAATAATAAAAATTTAAAGCCATTGTCATCAAACTCGTTACAGAATTACCTTCAAGGGACTTTCAAATTCGCGCTTTGAGTAAATTTAATGCCACGCTGTAGAAAGTGCCGTTCAATTATACGGGTATATGCCATTTTAATGTCGCTCTTATGAACTCGAGCCAATTCATAAGACACAGTAATTCTTAAGATGTGCTATGGACTTACTAGTTAATATACGTTTATGTCACATCGCACGATTTTCGTACTTCTAATGATTTTGTACATATCAATTGAAATTTATATTTATAAAATGTTTAATCTTAATCTTCCTTCTGCTTCGGTGGTCTAGAGGTAATGTGCTCTCCTTTGTATCCGCGATTTGCAAGTTCTCCGGAATGGAGGGAGTCGTGGTTCCCATGTCGCAGATTTACGGCACGTTAAAACACTCCATACCTGTAAAAAAAATGTCTTTGCACTAAATTACCGGTCATTTCAATCGCAAGTAATGTGTTAGCAACGCACTATTTAGCATTTGAAAGCACTTGACTGATCAAGTGTTCTTTTGAAATCTGTAAATGCTAAGTGTAATTAAATTAAAATAATAAATTCATACGCTCCGTCAGGAGTCTTGTTAGATGGAGTTGATCTTATTCATTCTTCAGCTTTATCCTATCAGAAGTTCTCTATTTCAACTTCTTAGTTTACCAATTTATTAATTTATTCAAGTTCCCTGTTGTGAGTCTCTAGCCTCCATATATAAAATGTTATGTACGGTTTTGTGGCCTGTTGCACGGCGATTGGCAGATCGGCAGTCAGAGCGGTAATTGCCGGCGAAGTGGATGTAATATCCTCGCAACCGATTCAAATATTTGTGAATACAACTTGAAATACAATTAAGAAAGTGGCTTACTTTATGACAGAAGATGTTGGAAATGTCCTATATTCGCACATTTCTGGCAGCTGTTTGGAAAAGTCTCATTCATACGTATCTATCAGTTTATCCTCCGAAACTATATATATATTTCACTTTCAATCTTTGCCTACAGACATGAAAACAACATCAAAATACAAATGTTTTGATAATTTTAATTTTATGATTCATATAATGCACGTTTCGTCTGAAAATGGGCAAATATGTTGTATATTTCGAACAACATCCATAACAGTTTTACACATATAACTTAATATGTATCATATGATCACGTATAGCTCTTTGTGTAAAGGCCGTATCATTTTACCAATGAGATTAAAACCCCTTCTTTAGCAGGAGACGCATGCTTGAAAACTTGTAAAACCCTTACAAAGTTGCCACTATGTGTATATGGCATGTAGGACTCAAGAAGCCTTAGCAGCCGGGAGAAGCACTTAAAGAGCTTACTTGCCCGTCCATGCACTTGAACAATTTAGTTACAAAGACAAGATTTCGCTATTTGGAACTTCCCTCAACCTAATATCTTATAAGCTAACAAGATGGAACAAGGCAACACCAACTGTACCCCAAGGACCCCTAACATCTGCTTCAGTGCAAGGGAAGGGCTTTGAAATACCACCAGTTCCCAAGTCCTTCGTCCCATGGTAATTCGATATTCTATTAAATCAGCGTTCACAAATTTCTAGAAACATGTATGAACGTCTTTCGTCTGCGCAATTTGTAAAGAAAATACCGTTTATATGCAGAATATATTTTCATTTTTGAGAAAGACAAAATAGAGCACTTCTTCTTTATACTACCTTGATCTGCTTAATGGAGAAATACAAAAGAAGTGAAAAATTAAACACCGGAATTTCACCGAAGTTTATAAAATCTTTACAATCCAGCAACTGTGCTGTAAAAGCATTTACATTTTGGGGGGGGGGAACTTATTTTATTTGTTTTTAAATTTTTATGTTTCCTTCTTGCTAATGCTTCAACACACTCTTTCAGCCTTAATGCTGTTTCTGGTTACTTATTACATTTAATAACAATAAAACGTGTAAAAAATAAAACAGTTATGAAAAATGCCATTACAGGGTTTGAAAATAAAAAAAAAATTCAATGTTATATAATACTGATCACTGTTCGTAGAGCTTAAAGAAAACCATAATTGATTTTGCCTTTTCTAAGACGTCAGTTAGATTTTGTAATTTTTGAAAGTACCTTATTGATTATTTATAATGCAAACTAGACGATATATCAGATTATGCTCTAATTTTTTGCAATGGAAATGTACGAGTGTGATCTATCAACTAAGCATGAAGCTCGTTTTCATATAATGCGATATTGACATGTTTTATTTTTGTGGCTCAAGTAAAGTTAGACTCCCGGGTTCTAATTTTAATTTTTTATTTCTTTTTCCATAAATGTAGTTTTGCAATGTGCATTTCAAAATCTTCATTTAAAGCTCGCGGAAGAAATAAATCGATTTCAATGGAATCCAAAAATGAAAGTTATTGCTTGAAAGTAAAAATTATCTATCATAATTTAAAATTAAAGTACACTATAATTAGAACATAAAAGCAAACTTTTAATTAAATAGATCTGAAATGAAATATCCAAATTACGTTTTGTGTACTTATTGTTAAATGTTAACAATTAGGTCTCTCTATTATTATTTTTTTCCCTCTCTCTTGATTTACAGTGAATTAGTAACAGTAGCCAAGCTTAGCTTTTCTTCTTTTTTATTCTTTCCCTCAAAAAGTGAGCAAAAGAGTTCGTGAAATCTTCATTTTATTGTTGCACTTGCCTCAAATTAAAGATATATAGACCGACCCAATGAACTATGAACCAACCTACGGTGTTCAATTGGTAAGAGCGGCACTCGTTGCCGTTTGTAGGGTGAGAATGATATAGCCAGCCATACAGCACTTTCCATAGCTTTTTAAGATGTTTTTACCTACAACTTTGCTGAAACTGCTACCTTCGCTCTTTTAAAAAAACTATCCATCACTCACTGTAGTTCGTATTAAGTACCACCGACTATTTTCTGGTGGACATCTTGTTTCAATTCTCCCAGAGGATGTGGGTTTGTTTTGATGCAGTATATTTTTAATTTACCACGCAAATAAAAGTCGGAAGGGGTTAGGTTGGGGACTGAGGGGGCCACAAATCCTTACTAATACCTCTCTTATTCTGAAACACTTTCAATTTATCTCATCGCTATATGGGCTGTGGCAGAGGCTTTTTGATAAAAGGCAAAATCAATCTCTCTGTTGGTTAATTCTCTAAAAACGAAGGGAAAATTGTATTCACGTATGACATAAACGTTTTACATTATTTTAAAAATTAACAATTTATTACCTCTTTGCACAGAGTCAAAAATACCTATGTATTATGAAAGGTGTCTGATTTTTGGAAGGATTCTCCAAACGATGACCTTGGCATCAAGTGTTTGTTCGGTGAGAACCCTAAACTGTCGGTTAGGTTTCTTAGACTGGACACTAACCGTCGCCTGAAAGATAAAGTTGTTTTTCGACCTGAAACGTTTACACGTAGAAATAATCTTTTGACTTAACGAGCTGACTGAGCGATAAATAAATACAGTAGAAAACATAGACTAAATCGTATTTCACTTAGCTTTTAAATAGGGAACAAAACAACTGAACTGAAATCACCCACCATCAGATCTACACTGACAGCCAGAAGCTAGTGTGACTTGTTTCAACCAACGGCTAAAAACACTTGTGCACACACTCAGTTGAAAAACCCCGGAGGCAGGTTCGTAATTTATTGGATCGCTCCGTATTATATCGTTCAGTATTGTCAATGGTTGGATAGAGTGTATTCACTTAGGATTTGTCGCATTTTAATATTTCCAATTTAAATATATTATCATTGTTGAGTGCAGTCATAGTGGGGAACAATGCAAATACAGCAAAACAAATTCTGAAGCAATTGCACAAAGTTACTGCCCGAAATTTTTCTGACGGAAGTTTTACTGTGATGACAGTAGAATATTTTTTAAGAATAGTGTAATATAACGTATTTGAGAAAGGTTGGTAACCGAGTTAAAATAAAGCAGTTGATATATACATAATTTTAAGTTAAATTAAGTTAAATTATATTAAAGAGTTTCCATTCGCAGTTATTCTCAAGTTAGGTGCTACTGAAAGCTGCATAGTCTAAACGCATGTCAACTATTACTATCTTTGTTGCTTATTCATTTATTTTCTCCTTGCTGAGTGACACAGTTTCTTAGTTGGAAAAGAAAATTTGAAGGTGGTTAAGAAGTATGCAGTAAGAGTTTAAGGGAAGAATGAGCACGAGAAGGTGTGTATATGAGAGAGTAAGCATTAAATGGAACCTCGTTTCCATGCAAAGTGTCAGGAAAGGGGATTCTCCGATGCTTGCTTTAACCATTACTCACATGAAGTTCTTTGCCCCACTCTCTAGCAGTTCGTCCACTTTTCATTCCATCTCTTCATGGAACAGAGAAGCGAAAAGAAAAAGAAGAAAATGAAGTTGTAGAGCAAACACTGGAGCGTCAGCATATTTTAAGTATAGTCGTACAGAAGGAAATTGAAATCCACAGGAAAAAGATCATCCACAAAAATAAAATATAGCGAAAGAGAAGGGAGAGGTACCGCTTTTTGAGAGGAAGTTGAAGAAGAAACGCAAATAAAGCTGAACGTGGAAAGAGAAAGAAAATAGTATGTGCTTAAAGTAGGCAGTAATAAATGTTTATACCGTTATTTATAGAAGCTATGGATATGAGGCCCATGTTTTCTTGTACAAAACATTTAATGAAGTAAAAAACGTGATGTTACGTTTACTGACAATGGTTTACGTGCAATAAATTGAAAATATTTTACTCTTCAGCATAAACGTGTATAACGATTTCCATCCAACTGGGGCAACATAGCTTAACATTTGTTTTTAAGTCCTGTATTACTTTATAATGATGGAAATGTAAAGCTTATTGTTCAGTTCTATATTACTGATCTCAACCGTACATCAGTTTCCATCTCTTCTGACAACTTGCATCACATTCTAGGTAGGTGAATTCTATGTCAGCTCTAAAAGTATCTAAAATGATGTGCGGGTCTTCCTAACAGCTATCTAAATTATAGTCATTTTATTTCAGTGTGTTTTTGCACACTTTATTTTACTGATATTTTTCATTTAAAAGGATACTTGTTAATTAAAGACCGCACTGGAATAAGTTATGTAAAATCAGCATTTTCGGAAGCGTTTTTGGTGGGGGAAGGCGTAAACGTAAAATTAACATCGACAAATTGAAATATGTGAAAATTAAATCACTAATACAGCTTATAAAGGAATACATAACAAGAAAACATGAACATAAGATGGAAAACAACCATCAAATGAGTTGAGCGGAATAGAGATGTAACAGAATTTTAAACATATTATTTCATGTCCAAATGTTCATACTTTTGCCGAACAATTAATTGATTTTGATAATATTTAACTTTCTTATAAATACTATATTCTTTCCTTTTATGTATGTATATGAAGTGTGACTGAAAAGTCTGGAAGTGCAAGTGCAATGGAATCAGATTCCTGCCTTGCGACAGACATGTTGCCGTAATTGAAAAACAGAAAATGCAGTTACAGTGGGTTAGTACCTGCAAGAACAACCAATCCGTTCCATGTTACCTATATGCAATTAGAAGATTTCAAACTTTTTAATCTGTCGAACAAAAGAGTTTAAAATAATTGAGGTAGCACCAAAAGAAGGTCCCTTTTCTTTTAATGCCAAACAATCACATGTGACCATGTGGGTTGTGTATGCATTTGAAAGAAGGAACATCATATCTTCTACTATTTCACCAACTTTGTTTGAAACATTTTTAAGAAGGTCCTTTATCCATAAAAAGAGCAGAAACAAGTTCTACATATCTGTATCTGTATTCTGAATATTTTGGACTGTATAGCACCACCAGTTTTGTGTGCATTTGTTAGTTTGAGTATTACATTTGTGTTAATTTGCAGTAAGTTGAAAGCTCTAATAAGCAAATGCTATTTTGCCTATTAGAGCTTTATTTTATTTTCAGTTAATGATACACCTTTATTCAACTGCAGTAAGAACTATGCATTTTATAGATGCAAATGTTATAAAATAAGGATATTAAAAATAAAGATAAAGATATGCTATTGTGTCCCTTAAGGGCAAAGGCCTCCTAAGGAAATCTCGCTTTTTCCTAGCGTGGTGAGCTACTCCACTCTAGTTGTTTGTATGCTGTTTAAGACACTCTGACTGATTTGATCTTTAGTTACTCCATTTCTCATGAGAGATTTCCATTTTTCTCTTCTTCTGGGTCTTGCTTTGTGCTATTTTTGCGTAATCCCAAATAAATAATTGGTAGCTATGAGGGAGATCTTCAATTGCTGATTACGTTTCTAGGAATTGCAGGTACAATTTTCAAGGTGCAGCAATTATTTACAGATAGAACTATTCTTGTCCCGATTTAAAGTACCTGGCGTTCGCCATTAAAAGCTTGAAACAACTTGGCCTCGAAAAGGGAGAGAAAAAAAAATTGGAAGAACCCGAATGTTGTGGAATTTGCTACACGTAGAGAGTTGTCATACCAAAATACTAAGTTTGCTCATGGGATTCAGCATACGCGCAAAGAAATTTTTACCGTCTACAAAGTTGTCTTATCTCCAAATAGAAGGCAACTTAATTTTAAAAACGTAGCTAAGCTTATTGATATATAATATTTGTTTTTTCTTTTATAAATGATGCTGACATGTAAACCACCGTATTTATACTATTATTAATAGTAAGTTATTAATGAGAAATAGAAATAACTTATTGTGTAATTTTATTTCAAAGTTATAATAAAAGTACCAGACCAAAACTTTTGGATCCTTTTTTGCACCTTTTTGTCCCATTATTTGTCCTATATTAGTGCATTTCCCTTTCTTCTTTTTCTATGAAAGCTGTCCCTAAAAATCCTAACCTTAGTTATAAAAAATGTATTTTTAAATCGGGGGAACAAAACCCTTGAAATAAAGAGATTTTTATTTATTATTTTGCACATTTAGAAAACCTTTTTCTAATTAGAGTTCTTCGGTGTACTCCATCCACGTGTGCTAGAGAGTAAGAGAAACATACAGAGGTGAGTATTTTTTATTTTGTGCAAATAGCGCGTAATAACAATAAAGCAGCACTTTATCAGGAAGCTATCTAGCAGAGTTACCCCAATGCAAGTCGCGATAAACGTGTCCCATTATAGAGGGTGCAAAAGTGCGTGGACGTTTGTGATTGCCGTTCGAGATAAACACGGGAGGTATAAGAAGGGAAGCCGTGCCATGTGTCTAGATTACCTCGGGTAGAGAGAGTGCTTTACTTGACCTGTCGGGGCCAGACTCCCACTGATTTACTGTAGCTTCGTTAATGACTCCTGCGCTTGCCGTCAGAACACGGACATAATAGCAAACCGATGTATATTGCGGTCAAAACCTGAGTTCATCTCCAGCACAAAGAAAGCTTTATTTAGGCACGTTCACTTTCTGAACACGCTTTGGTTTTTAGATAAAGCTGAAAATCGAACGGCAGCCCCTTCCGATTATATCGTTCCACATAATTTGTTTTTGTAACGCCGCTCCATTCAGCTATTTGGGCGCTCAATTCCACTACATGCTGCAATGAGCATTTTTATGGTGGAAGTATGTACCATATAATTCTGTTATACCCTACGGTATGTTTAGAGGAGTTTTATAAAGAAATGTAACCCTAATTGATTATATTATAATTTCAGAAGTTACATTCAGCATAGCTTAACATTTGTTAAGCATCGAGCACGTAGTGTCAGTTCTGTATGTTTGTCGGTCCTGGTGGTGTAGTGGTTACCATATTTGCCTCCTAAACCCAAGATTGCGGGTTCATACCCGGCCAGGACCGATGGATATTTTCGGGCGTAAAAATCCTAAGTATGACTTCCTTCGGAAAGGAAGTAAAACTGTGGGTCCCGTGTCGTACATTTACGGCACGATAAAGAACCTCAAGCCTGAAAGAGAGGCCTCTGAACAAAATTAGTCGGCCGTTTCACACTCTGAGTTGAATGGGACGCTGTTGACATGAGGTGTTAAAAGAGCGTTCATAAATAAATCAATAAAAAAAAGTTCTGTATGTTTACGGACCTCGTTCCAGATACAGTAAAATGAGGTATTCAAATGCAGGTTTGGCTGACACTCTTATGATCTGTGGATTAGAGCGTCTTCGTGCTCATAATCTGCAAGGCTGCCAGACACATGAGATACATCAGCGTCCATGCTACGGCGAGTTACTACAGCCGTGCTAACGAAGTTATTTTCAGCATTTCATAACAGTCTTCGTTTTTGAGTATTCTGCTATGTGATGCAAGTGTAGAAAATGGGATCTGACAAGGAAATAAAGCAATTCCGGACCCAGGTTCATATTATATTTTTTCATCTTGTATATTAAGGAATGTTTCCCCAAAGTTTTGATATACCTTTTTGTTACATTGTTGAAATCCTGTAGTTCAGGATTTGCATCCCGTAATGAAACCTATTATGTGTTACCTTTGAGTCATTAAATTGCAGTTATTTTGCGCCATTTTTTCATGAAGGAGCTATCACAAGTGATTGTTATCTATCTTTCGTGGAACTGAGAATTTTCTATTCCAAGAAGAATGAAAGTTTAATTCTATAGAAGGCATTATTAATGTATGTGTATTCCTTTATCGAACTCAGAGCTCATTTGCGTAATCATTTCATTTATTTCTCTAATCGATTCGCAAAACCTATGGTATTAGGATAAACCACAAAATTGATAATAAATAATCACAGCTATACAATATGTTACACGATATAATTGCCCTAATCTAAATCATTTGTGGTTGCAGTCGCTTCGTTTATTTTATTTTTAGCTTTTATGTTATTAGTTACAAATATTACATATTTTGTTTAGCCAATACAACTCAGAGAAATAAGAAAACTTCGACATTCCCAAAACGTCCTTCAATGTTTAATTTTATAGGTCTCTTTTTCGCCTCAGATAATTTTCTAAATAAATAAATTAACCAATAAATCAATCTATTTTAATAGTTTTTGAAATTACAATCGAATGATTATTGAATTATAATAAAGGCTCATATCTAAGAAAAAAGTCTTATTCAGTGCTCCCTAAAATATATTCTTTATTCTGTCGGCTTATGAAGTGTCGGCGCGTGCTTAGAGACCCATCATTCACGGATTCGATTCCGGCTGTGGTCGAGATATTTTTCAGGAAGTAAATATCCAGAGCACTAGGATTTTAAGCCGTAGATCGTATGTCGTAGATGTACAGCATGCTAAAGAACACCATACCTGTAAAAAGAACCCCGGGCAATATTATCTCCCGTTTCACATTCAAATAATATCCTAATTTCCTACTAGATGGCAATATAGGTGATGGAATGACTACCTATTGCACAGCCATCTATAGGAAAGTAAGCGTTACTAAATTCCTTTTGTTATAATAAGATCTCGCTTAGAGAGGAACCCAAGGCTCTAAATGGGATGTGTTGGTATAATAGAAAAGGAATATAATTTAATGTAATTTTTTTACGATAATAGTAAGTCGATAAAATACTTTCCTACATGGAAATGCATAAAGTACGATGTTTGTTGTTCCGTTCATTAGTGATCCTTTTATGTTGTAGTTGTCGATTAAACTGTTCTCTAATGGGTATTTAAGGGGGAGTATCTAAAATCTTATGCAACTCCAACTATGCATTTCTTCTCATTTTATATTCAGCGCGGTTTGAACCGTATTTGGTTCAGTCTATTAACTTTTATGTTATAGACAGTATTTGGGTCAATTACTAATAAATTGGAGCGTGTTATTGGACAGTACAGCTGAGCTTCTCAATGTATTTAACTATCCAGCTATTATCTATTGTTTTATTCAAAATCTGTAGAATAAACTCCAAATACTATCTAACCGAAACAATATCCCAACCCACACATTACTGGACACGTGGTCTGTCAATGACCTGATGGGAATAAAAGCTGTTGGGAAATTTTTGTTGGTTATTCTAAATTCAGTCATTAGCGGACCTTATAGTATAGCAAAGGTTTTGTTCACAGCTCATTAAATTTCTCCACAAAAAAGAACTCCAATTTCAAACTTCATTTAAATACTTAATTGTTCGGGGTTTGCAGAGTCATTCGAGTTGTCAAATGGTTTAAAAGGCTGGATAGTAAACAAAGGAATACTCACGTATGTCTGTGGGCTAAAAATGAAGCTATTGTTTGCATGTAAATAACCCGTGTACGAGTAGAGTGGAAAATCCACACTGCAGAATGAATTATTGCTGATTTAAAACGTTTTATACAGGAGTAACATGTTGCTTTTTAAAAATATAGCACAAAAAACCTGAAGAGCTCATTGGCGGTCCAAAGAAAATCGGCAGTGGGGGCTTAAAAGCAATTGCAACTTTTATGAGAAAAACCTCTCACCTTTTAACAGAGTTGATATCACCGAAAGCAAATATTATTGTCAATAAAAGTGATTTTAGCGGATAAAAGTCGTGCAATCGCTGATAACTAGAGTTTCTAATTCTTTCATAATCATTCTGCACTGATACAAAGTATACAGTTTCTCGCTTTTTTGTATATAATACTTTTTGAGCAATCTATTACTTAAAGGTAAGAGTATCAAAACCCACAGTTGTAGAGATTTTACCTTCCATGTCTGCATTCTGTAATTATCACCGATAGCGCGATTATGTTCGTGTGTGCGTCTATAGACAAAGAAAAAGATATAACTTTTTTTGTTTTACAGCGCAACATCATATGATAAAGACATTTTGAACATTTGTGTTTTTAAAACTTAACTTATTCATCAGTCATTGTATAATGTACATGATAATACAATATAAATAATATTTTGTATTATCATTATTATCATTATCTGCACCATTTATATAATATGGATTATTTGAAACGTATGAAACGGTAGCCACTATTAATAGTACTGGCATACTTGCGTTTTAAATTGCTCCAGGTACTTCAAAGGCTTACACTACGTAAGATTATTAATATTAATACTATTATTTAAAGACGCTCTTTAACATTCTTCGTCATTAGTGTCCCATTCAAAATAGGGCGTGAAATGACCGATAAGTTTTGCTCTGAGGTCTCTTACTGTCTGAGGATAAGTACTTTCAGTATGCAGCTTTTTGACTATGTTTCTTTCTATCAATATTAGTTCAGACAACTGTAGCACTCGCTATTGCTGCAGAAATTATTTGCAATAATATGTTTATTTTTAATGTTTGAATGCCCATAAAAGCACAGTTTAAAATGCTTTAAAATGCTGATATTTTTGGGCGATCTTACCAAGAATAGCATAGACTGAGCCTCATTAATCAAGAAGAGGAATTCGGTCATTCATAGGATTCCGCAAAATTTACCACAAGAGAAATATTGCATAAAATAAAAATGAACAAAAACCCTTTTCTTAACATTTTTATACTCAACTCTCGGAGCCTATGTGGCTAAATATGTAAACATAGCCATAAAATCGTGAGCGCAAGTGTAGGCTTCATAACGAACCATTTGCTCTAGCTTTATTATGAAAGCAGAAAGCGTAATCGAGGCAAGAAACAGTTAATCCAGAATAACAAATGTGAAACGTAGTCAAGAAAAGAAAGGCAAACTATTATTGTGGCCTCTCTAAATCAGGTTAGTGGAGTTTAAAAAAATTGAGTTAGAGAAAAAAGGCTTTTCCGTAATATGGTCAAATAAAAGATATATACAGGTTGTTTGGATGTATAACTTTGCAACCAATAAATATTTGAGATATTTCAGATTTTCCGAATTTTCGGGCTCATGTTTATATACACCCGTTTGCTTTCTAGTTATATGTGAGGAATGCAAAATTGAAAAATTTTATTTGCATTGTTAAACACCCGATATATATTGGTCCTCTCGTTATTGCTTGCATTCTTCGCGTTGGATTTTGATTACTCAAATTTTATTAGATACATTTCTTAGCATATGTTGGTTTACTCCAAGACATAACACAAAGGACGTTTTAAAAGCAAAACTTGACAATGTTACAATGCCGCTGAGCGAATGGCCTCTATTACTCACAATAGGTGAGGCTCGACTGTTAGAAGAGCTCCAAGTACAGTGGCACATGAGAGAGGTGCATGGACAACGAAATCTTGCTGAAACAAAACTTTTTCAAGGATGGCAAAGTCTGAAACGAATTGTGGTCAGAGGACAAATAAAAACTTATCTTAATTTAAATATGTCTTAATATATATTCCGAGTGGGATGGGTCAGGTGGTATTGCTTGGGATTCGCATTAGTGAGGTTCCTGTTTCAAATTCCTTGGCGCCAGTCATCCTGACCTTCGGTGTTCTCGTGTTTTCCTCTCGTCGCTAAGGGAAATGCTAGGATACACGAATTTTCCGCTCTCAAATTTCATAGCTTATCATTCCATTGATTCTTTTACAGGATTGACTGGGCCAGGATGACGGTGGGCTGGCGCAGTGTGATGGTAGCTTGCGCTGTGTAGATGGTTTCTGCCTCGGAATCTGGAAGGGAATTGGACCTGATTAGGAACTCGAATCTTTGTATGCCAAGCATGTTGACTTCTCGAACTCGGACATCGACTGAAGAAAGGTCTCATCCTACATAAGCTCACGAATCTGAGGTTCATCGAAAATACCTGCCGCTATATTAGCTCCAGTTTTCTGTGGGAACTTTGTGACAAGAAAGTTGAAACAATCACAGTCCTTATTCAGAGCAGTAACAAATTGCTTCACCAGGCCTAACTTAATATGGAGTGGTAGAAGAAGGGCATTAGAAGAGAAACCAATGGTTCACACTTCACATTTTTTTTCTGCAGGAACTAAATTGCTCCCTTGCGGCCAATTTTTCGTGGTTCAAGCTCTGATTTTGCCCTACTGTCCCATTCACAAAGTGGACAATTTATTATCATGTTTAAATCTCTCAGAATATTTAGTTTATGTATCTTCTCAATGAACAAATAATAAAACAGCTATTTTCTGTAATACCGGTTTCTGAAAAACTGCAGCCGGATGAGACAAAACTAAGATGGATTTGAGAGATTGCACGTGATAAGGAATCAGAAATTATGATCAGTTTTCATTCAGCAAAAATTGTGTAGATCAGTTTAATCATAACCGTGGTCTCTGTCGCGCACACTGCTAAAGCTAGAGCTGTGAATGATGATGATTGAAAGATAAATATCAGCAATAATTAATATAAAGACGCGTTAAGATTGAGCATCGATAAATCAGACAGAACCTAGTGTTTTAATTATAAATCAATATGCAATACACATCGCATATTAATCAAGCCCTCTTTCCAGGGAAATGAATATAGAGGATCTGCCACCGCGGACGTTTATTGGTAGTCATCAACGAGAGCAGCAGATTTTGACTATAAGCGCCTTTGTAGCTGAGCTATGCAATACACATGACACACTTCTTTAAGCAGTTGCTCGCCTTTAAGTGTCCCCCCCCCCTCTCTCTCTCTTTCCTTTTGCCTTATCTCGTGCGATTTTCTTTTTCATAATGTACTGTCTTATCTCTTTCCTTGCATTCTGTCTTAGCTCCAGTCCCCTTCTCTCTCCTCCCGTTTCACCCTTTCACTTTAGTCATTTCCTCTTCGCCTGCTCTCCACGCCTTTTTTCTTATTTTACCCCTAACCACCAACATCTCAAGCTTTTCTTCTTTTTTATTTTTTATACTAACAATTACTTTCTGTGCTCATTGTATTATTTCACCGTCTTTTATCCTCTTCCCTGAATTAACATTGATAATATTGGTGTTCTGTAAAATATTAAATAATTCAGGAGACATGGCATATACCATTCATAGATTTATTGTCGAGTATTCATCTGTGAATGAATAATACAACAGGTGTGTGTACAGATCATTGCATATGACGACTATTGTAGTACCTTGATTGCTTGCTTTCTATATCAAACATGTCTTTAGTTTAAGCTGACATCAAAAACGTTGATAATTATGGCATTTTTGGGCATTATGAACTAATAAATGCAACTTTGAAGTTGATGGCAGCATCAACTGACACAACGAATATCATTATCAGGCCATATGCCTTATTCATATTCATATGCATAATCATTTTATTATCGTTGCCATACTAGATATAACTAGACCTGTCAAGCATGTATAGAGTTACAAAATACACGGATTGACAACTTTACAAATGACATTCATTATAAAAATAGGTCACACATAATATTCCATGCCTATTTTTACATTTTATACTTTCAATATTCATAGTCTCCTCTGGAAATTGATTTATTTTTAAATCTTAATCTGTAAGCATTGTTTCTGTGAAGTTTAAAAAATAAAAGAATATTATCCAACAAATCCGTCTTAACTTTAGTTTATTTCCGTACCATCTTGTCAAATGCAAAACATTTGTAAGTATTTCTCCTAGTACTTCTTAACTGCATTTTAAAATCCTCTATACGGTTAACTGTATATCTAAAAATGTGGTATAAATGGCCGATTTTTTCTTCGTGGTACCTCTCCAAGCATAACGGCCGGTCGGTGGGTTCAAGCTGGTACCGCGGTGAACGGTAGTCAGAAAGTCCGCAGCTATGATTGTCGTGTAAGTTATTACTAACGCTTAAAAGGTACATTTACTCACCTTTAGCAAGCAAGAAGATATTGTAACTGCCTTCCTTCATTTTCTATATGTTTCTGGCATCGGTTTATGAAACTAACCATTGCCCTCTGCAGTTCCCTCTGAGATCTGGAAGAAATTTCTTCACGAATGTTATTTTTTAGTATTTCTAATGTGTGGGGATTTGTTTTGTTCACGTTTACCTATAATGCCACCAAAGATAAGGAAAAAATAGCAAGGCGTCAAATCGAGGGACAGAGAGGGCCGTATGTTGTTAATGGCGTCTATAATGATGTTGTGGAATATTTCCTGAATTGCATGCGAGGAGATATGGGCTGTATATCCCTCACAGCTAATTCACGGGAAAACGGTTCCAAATACATTCTGCGCATACCCACCACTATTAACTGATTATTAAAAGAAATAGGAACTACTATTCCATTGCCGCTAACGGCGCCACACATCTTTTGATCGTGTTTCCTGTAAGGCAGGTTAGATTTTTCTGAACTCTAGTATTAATTGTATTGTGAATTAACATGCCCACTTAGGTGGGACCAAAATTCGGCCATAAAGAAAATTGGCTTAAGGTCAATTTCTCCGTAATGCACACTATTCGAAATCCATTCATAAAATCTATTCTGAATGCAGGGTCATCAGGTTTGAGTTTCTGCACTACAATAATTTTATAAGGTTTTAACTGCAGTAGCTTCGTAGCCGTTCGAACAGAGTAGGAAATTCACGTTTGCTGAGAAAGACGAAGTGATTTTTAGGGGAACGTTCAAGATTATATTCAATATTATTTCACCTTTCTTCTGTGAGTATTGTAGTAGGTGTGTACGCTTTTTTAAAGAACACTTCTCGTTTCACGAAATTTATTTATTTACCAAGTTGTGAATAGAACTTCAACTTGGATGTTGAATATCAGGGAATTTATCTTGATTATCTATGTACATTATGAACCGATTCTGTATGCATGTGCCAATTATAAATAAATAAGTTTTGGGGAATAGAATATTTGAATTGAGCCATATTAACGTCACTAACGCACTGTATTATTCTCCTGCCTTATGAATATTTAATACACTTTCGCACAACAGGCAAGAACACGTCCGTAGTTCGTAGAGTTAAACTTGTACTAACCTCCCCTCCAACTCCCCGAACGACGGAACGAGACTAGAACTGCAGAGCTCCGTTAACTAGGGCTAACTGACATAGAGCGGTTCCGCGGAGGAAAAATAACCCAGTATATTAAACTACACATTTTGTCAAGGCTTCTATATCGGTTTAACATCAACAGCCTTTTCAACCAAAATGAACAATCACAGATGATTGTGAAAGCTAAATCTCCATTACCAGTTTCAAAGCATGCAGTATCTTATGATTCAATTTTCGACAAGTCCCCCCCCCCTTTAACTATTATTAATATTTTATCTTCCTCTGCTTTAGAATGCGTATTGAGAGAGAGAAATGGCTGTTATAGCTTGTACCACTACCAACCTCAAAGCCGGGGTTATAGTTTATTATTTTTAGAATAATACCACGACCCTTTTGTATCCTTTTCAGCGTCATGCAGTAAATTTATAATTGTTTCGTCACTTGTCACGTACTTCAGATTTTTGGTTTAACACAGTTTGAAGCAGTGCCTGTTACACGTTTCGATTCATCATGTTGTCGCTAACTGTCGCTTTCGCCAGCTAGCTTATTGCTAGCCTGTTCTCATTTTCTAACTAAAAAAAGAGCCATAATGGCCCGAAATATTTTTCTCTTTATTTTTCTTTGTGTTTGAACGCTCTAGTTCACAAAATAAATAAGTGTATGCATAGGATTTTATAAATACACACACATTTTATACATTGCTAAGCAGGAAGGAAGTGCATTACAACTACATTCCAGTTTCTTAAAGATCATTAGTTAGCCTTGAGATGATATTTCTCTGAAAATGTTCTGTCAAAAAAATGGTCATTCAGGTGCAGATCGCATAGGGCGCATAATGTATTTGAACAGAACATATCTCGGCAGATGAATGAGGCTCAATAGTCCTTTACAAGTGTGGCAATCGAAATCTCTGTGTTTTATCCCTATAGACCTTTTTATAGAGGTACATGTGAAACATATTCATCACAATTTACTCGCAGAGAAACATGAGCTTATAAATAAAATGCGAGCAAAACTCCAAATGTTGCAGGTAAAAAGAGAAAGGCTCTTGAGAAGATTGTGTTACATTTATATTAGGGTTTTTTTTTAACATATGTTGTAAACTATTTCGTTACATCCTACTGACCAAGCGGGGTGGCTCTAGCGGTAATGCTTGAGATTCGCCTTCTGCAGGTCCCGGGTTCAAATCCCCTGGGGGCAGCCATGCTAACCTTGTGATTCTTCATAGTTTTCCCTGGTCGCTTACTTGAATAATGGGATGGGTTGTCTACTTCCACAAATGTTCTGCTCTCCCATTTCATTCCCTGGGTTCTGTTACAGGATCGCGGGGTAGGCTAGTGCAGTGTGATAGTGGCTTGCGCTTTTCAAAGGTTTTATGCCCCGGTTTCTGGTATGGAAACGGGTTTTATGAGAGGCTCGAATTCACCGGCGTTGGGGTGTTCTATCTGGAAATTGGCGACGTCTCCCTCACGGCGACGCATCCCTTCCTCACGGAGGTGCCCCCATTAGCAGGACGTAGGCACAAATGGCTAGCTGTTGAGCAGGGCTGAAGTACCGAAGTATTCTCCTACAAAGGTCCCTATAGTGCACAGAATAGTCACCCTTTACAGTGCAATATTTATCAAGCTTCCTGTATGTATGAATATGTATTTTGGGTTGTATTCTAGGAGTATCTTAGCTTACTACTTTCATTGTCTGCTGGTATCTTTATTTTTCTTATCTTATCAAATGAAACGTAAACCCAAATTTTAAAAAACAGTAAATTTACATTTCACGTAAATGGCTATATTGAAAAGAAATCCATAACATTGCAGATCAAAATAATTAAGTTTAAGACAGCACAAATCTAGCTTAACACACTAAGATAAAATAAATTACTTTATAGCTTTAAAAATACAAAAGAATTAAAGTCTGCGTATACTCCAAAAGTCTCACTACAATGTTGACGAAGAAAATCTGTCTTACTCCCTCTGGCCTTCTGCTTGCGAGATCCAAAAAGTTAATAAGGTATTTTTATCGACATTTGTTATTTATTAAAAATTTTTATTTATAAAATGAATATTTGTGTAGTGAAAGTAAACACTTTTATTTGAAGGTAATTGTAAAAGTCATGTTTAATATTGTTGTAATAAACAGCTATGGAAAAATAGATAAATGATTTCAATGTTGGATCTCTTTGATAGTCATCACTCATTCCAGTACATGTTTATGCAATACCAGTTTGAATTAGAACATTTTGTGTATTTGTATAACATTTGTAAACAAGTTTACGCTGCATGAAATTACCTCACTCGTGTAAGAACCTTCAGTAAGATGTTTGCATCTGAGTGGAGGAGTATTAACTTCAACTGTTGGAATATTGTTTTCTAGGAAAAATAAATTAGATAGCCTTAAACTGATAGCAAACAAATTTACAAACTGCGAACTAGAGGGCTTCAGATGATTCCAATGTTGTAAATAGTTTTATTTCTGAGTCCTATATAGTTTCATTAGATACATCCTTCTCTTGAAATACTCGCTAAATGCCCAGCTAAATTAATAAATGTAGCATATAGGAGTGAGAGAATTCAGTTTTAATTAATTTTCTAAAACTGAATATAGGTGCGCGTAAAAAAAGTGAATGGTAGACCCATAACGCGGTAATTTAACCGAAGCTTACACAGTAATTCGATGCCCGGTAATTAGTTAATTTAATGGTTTTATGATGCAAATCTAATTGCAGTTATCGTTTTACTTTTAGCTTCATTTGAGGGAGATTTAATTTATATAAGTATGTGACAGAAATCAAGTTTATGAAATGTCAATCCATCTTTGGTAGTGCTTCTCTCACCGACATAATTTATACCAAAGCTCATATGAAAATGTAATATTAGTTTCTACAGTAATATTCATAATATTTTCGTATATTGAAAATCTGTTCCCTACTCCAACAAGATCATATTGTCACTACCCTTGACTTCGTCACTCAAATATATTTTAAGACATCTTGTTATGGGAACGTAGCTTAATGATGTTCACCTTAATAAGAAATATGTACATATGAAATTGAGAAGCATTATTTTTGTTAACGCAAAACTCATACTTTTCGCTACTTCATGTTATAAGATTTATTACAGTTCCAGGTCATCAAATCGTGAGTGTTACATTTACTACATATCTTGTATTACATAGTTACGAGCTGGGGGAAGAAAGGTGTAACACACTATATATTTGGCGGTCTGAACATAGCTCCGTTACGCATAACGTTCCCCTCGTCTTGCTGCATACTGTTGTTGTCTAACTTCTGGACATTTTCTTTACGGGGCGAGACGCAGAGAAAGGAAAGTAGGAAGAGCCGTACAAGTCTTCTGCGCATATGCGGCTGATAGTGTGATATTTTTCCTTCAAAACATCTTCGTTTTCTGTTGTCTGAGTTAATTCTTAAAACTGTAAGGAGAAATTTCAAGCTTCGATGAGTGTCTTGCAGGTTGCTCATAAGAGGAGGAGCTCTTTAGTTATCCACAGTGATGGATTAATATTTAATATAGTTATTTGATCTGTTTTTTAAATATTTCGTTCCATTCAGCCTATGGTAAAAGATGCGAGGAATGGTTTAGCACCGTATCGCCTTGAAAGTCCGAGGTGGTGTGGTTGAGAACACTACTACCACAAGAGAACTCAGGGGTCAGGAAGTCAGACAACACAGTACTAGGTGAGGAAATTCCTAATTATCAACCAGGTTAAAGCACAAGATTTGCTTCTGGAATCTATACGTAACTGATATCCAATCGCTACTAATGAACATTTCCCTCAACTGCCCCCCCCAAAAAAAATTAACGACCAAACTATAAAAATTTCAACAATAAATGTGGCATAATATAATTTGCATTTGAGAAAGTTAGATTGAATAATATGAATATTCTGTAGACGACAGAAATTCAGAGTGTAACCAAAAGTATAGTAAAGGAGCGTAAAGAGGGCCAGTTATTTTAAATTTTCAGTGCTACAGAATGTCGTTTTGTTATTGGTCATACTGTCCTCTTAGGTCATAGAATGAAATTGAGTTCTGCGAGCTTAAGCAAATGTTGGTGTACTATATAATGGTGACAAATATACAACTTTGTAATATATATATATATACATGTGTGTGTGTGTGTGTGTGTGTGTGTGTGTGTGTGTGTAACAAAAGAGCATCAAAGTTAATGTAATGAATGCTATAGCGGAAAGTTCAGAATAATTTCCGAATATGTGTCGAATTTTTGTTTATTTTTTTCAGATGGGTAGATGTACGCGGAAAAAAGAATGTACGTGGTCAACGACAATATGACCCAGGTTTTAAAGGCTGTTAAAACTGGTGTATCTAAGCACAGAGCATCGAAACATTTTTGTAATCCGTATACACGCTTTAAAGAAGGGTCTCTTCAGAAATGCAATACTGATGTTAAGAAGGGAGGCAGACAAACTATAATCTCAGTATTACAGGAGAATGAGTGAAAATTTATAATAATCAGAATAGCTAAGTGGAATTCTGGACTTAGAAAGAAGGACGTAAGATCTGCCATTTACTTTTTTCCCCAAGAAAATGATTTCTTTTTTTCGGGAAGAACAATCAGCTGGAAAAGGCCATATGCTAATGAAATTATTCTATCCTGAGTCTATGAGAAAAAGGTGAAGTGATTCAGTGTTAACGAAAAAGAAAATAGTATCTCGAAGTGTGTTAAGGACTGAATATTAATAGTAAATGCATTTGAGTCCAGGAAACTCTAGAAATGCGACATTAGTGTTAATATTATTTGGTACTTTGACAAAATGATAAAATATATTTACATTTCATTCTTGTCAAATTATTTTTCCCGCAATACCATTCCTATTCACTTGCTATAACATAATCCACCATGGTATTTTTTTAAGTTACTAAACATGTAATGATAATTTGTGGCAGCTACAGAATACAGTGTAAGTTGACATAATTTTACATATAAATGGTAATAAAAATTAAACGTGATTTAGTGTTGCGTTGCTGTGTTACAGTTTACATCCGCATTTGCCCACTCTGGGTAAAAAATATCACGAAGAGGTAATAATGTGTCTTCCCTTCTCCTGTAAATATGTGTGTTAAGGCAGACCTCATCCTTCTTACTAAATAAAGTATACGTCAGAAATTATAACTGCATAGAGAGAACTAATGGCCGATGAATATTAGTTACAAATGATGCTAGAGGACAATAACGGAGTACAAAATCGGAGTTCAGAACAGAGAGCGCTCACTCTGCCACAGTAAGAAATGGAACTTGGACTTTCAGACCGTAGTCAAAGCCTTACGAATGACTATCTCACCTCAAAGAAAAAGAGCGTTCCCAGAAAATCTTGGCCAAAGTTAGAAAAGAAGAGCTCCTGCAAAGCAAACGAAGCATGGTGGAGAGTTTGCTATGCCAGAGAAGGCGTGGGCTTAAGTCAAACTCGCCAAAGTCGATAAATGATAAGGGGAGGAGGAACTTAAAATAAAAACAAGTAAGAGGCGTTACAGCGGATACTTAGTTTGAGTGTATATGACCCGAGAAGAGGTACAGCCATAACAAAGCCCAAAGCGGTAATCTCCCTGCGTTAGCGACTAAAACATGCAGTTTTCATATGAGTAAACCATACTTCTTAGTCTAATCGCCGCTGTCAGCAAGTAACGAGAGTTCTATTACTAAATGTAGATATTCAAATGAACATCTAAAGTGTTATCTGAAATAGAATCAGCCCAAATCTTTAAGTCTATGCGTATTTCTTATGCAGATCATTCAAATTCTCGTCCGTTACAGCGCGGCCCGTGTGCCGGTTGGAAGTATGTATTATGCATTATCTCCCAAGTACAGCGCATAAAATTCTCTACAAATTACAATTAGTACCCATCCACCTTTTTTTATGTCGCCTTGAACCTATAGAATGAAATTAAACTAACCTGGAATAAACAGATGTATATACAGTGAGCATTAATGTAAATGCATTCTCTCTTAGAAGATGTGGCGGGCTTATTATTTTTATTCTAAATGTAATTTAAGAGTTTTATCCAAGTCACAATTTGACTTCAGGGCTATGGAAATCAACGAAAAACCCCATAATATGTCCGAACATTATCCTCAGATATAGCGAATGCAAACTCGTTCGGTAAAACATGTGCGTGTGTGTGCTATATTAGATTTTTCCAACGAGCACAAAATGAGCTATTATTAATAGACATATCGACTAGAAATTACAAAATAGCACAAAATACTTAAAGCAATATTTCCCTCATAGAGTGGTTATGTGCTATTAATTTTCCTTCTTTTAAAATGCCGTTAGATTACAGACATTTTATGATAACCAATATAACATGAGAGCTGACTAATAAAAATTGTATTTATCTGTAGACAAAAGTTGTTATTTATAACTTTAACTCTAAATCTAGTTTTAATTACCTGAAAAGGCTGTATTTTTATGAGCAGTACCTTATTTAATATTTGTCTTATTGGCAGTGCTTCGCGTTCCTTTCTCTATTATAAGAGCGATTGTTTTAGTTTAAGCTTTTATCTGTAACATTATTATTACTTTTTTCACTTTATGTTTATTACTGAGATATTAATAGTCTTAAACTTATCTACACATCTTATGAAACCTATGACAACATTATACATTGGCTAGGGTGTGCACTACCAGTCTCAAGGCATTGGAACTAATTCTTGCGTGAAGATTATTCCGAAATTCTCTCTTACGTAAGATAAATGTCAGTTTAGTGTCTGATGCACTATATAGATAATTAATAATGTAGATATTTTGCCACACGACTAAGCTTGTATGCGTTTATGCTCCGCTATGAACCTTGCCTTCTCCTGGAACCTTCCAGACCTTCTCTCCTGCTCTTATCGTCAGGAAGCCCTATGGTTTCTGCTCCTCCCTTATCGTTGCACATATCGGATCTCACCTCTCGCCTAGCTAATTGCATTTGTACTCCGGGTTTGCCCTTTCTGCAGGCTACTATTGTGCGGAAACTTCTGTTCCACCGTTCTGTTTACTCACAAAAATCTTCTTTCAAATTTGATAAATTTGGAGTCTGGCTTGTTTTTCTGTATTGAGAGCAGTGACCTAGGTAATTAGTTAATTATTTTATATTCCATACTTTTTTACTAATTGTTCTACTATGGTTTGGTTATATGGGGAAGATTGGTAAGGAAAAAAATTGTCTTTAAGACATGCTTATTTTGATTTGGTTATATCAAGTGCTATATATGTAAAATTAAATTAATACTTCAATAATTTGTATTTCTAATTATGGGTATATCAATCAAGTACGTCTTTTGTAATTATCAATGAAATTTTATTTATTTGTAATTGTTAAATTCTAGTTAACGTATTAAATATCTAGCACTTAAAGTTTTGGTCATACCTTGACTTTAAAATAAAATATGCTAAAACCATCCACAGCCTAAAAATACGATACCTTCTCTTTAAACAGCTTATCCATATTCAGCCATGGAGTAATATAATTACAGAGCACTGCGTTTTTCTATACATGAGTAACAGTGGTTAAATTATTTATATCAATGTTGCAGCCCTATGTATACGTTTTATGTGTATATTAGTGTATGATTATTTTTATGTTGATTATTTGTATGATTATTTTTATGTTGATTATTTGTATGTTAGTAGGCAATTAGCAGTGGTAATAAACATTGTATACTACTAAACATATAATGGTATATCAATGTTTATTTAACAACACCTTCATGCAGCTGTTGTAGTGCAAGTAATTATTGGCACCACTAGCTTTAAGCTCGCAGCATTTTAACCACATATGCACTAATTGACGAGATAACGCTACCAAAAATCCATGTGATGCTGCATAAATAGCACCCGACGGACTATTTACTCTCCTCGCATTAATTGGATGCACGTTCCAGTTTCCTTGCTTGCCCTAGCTGCCATTAATCAAAACGATTAAACATAAATCGCAAGAAATCCACCAATAATGCGCGTAGAGCGTACCTTCAGGACGCTCACGACGCGAATGATATATTAATTTGCGTTGCATGTGTGTTTCAGCCACGTTTGAAAGGGCGTTAATCAAACGGTATGTATACATGTGCTAACCCATAATTACGCGGCGGTGAGATGCTCGCCCGCGTCTTGCCGAGGTAATTGCAAGTGCTGGTAGCTAGGAGATACGTCCAAGAATAAAGTTTCTCTTCCCGACCCACTTTAATTATCTCTAATGAAATACCGCTGTTTTCGTTCTGAGTGTCTCTGTGTAATTGTGTTCCATCCAGCAAAACTGCCCCTACATTGAAAATGAAGAACATGTAGGCTGTGATTTCCTCTCCACCACTTGGGTTTTTACATCTGAAACAGGCTTAGGCTGCGAGAGACAAAAGAATGCACTTGGCTTTCGATGTTAAGTCGCACAATAAGTCTTCTCTTTTAACTGAATGTGGTCTTTCAACAAACAACGAGTGCACTGCAAGGTGCCAGAACAGGTTGAATGTGTAGAGAAATTCTAGCTCCAATTATAGAGCACTGCAAATGATGTACGTGCCCTGTAGTAACGAAACTGTAAGCTGAAGAGCGAAGAAAATAGCGCAGTATGTTACAGAGCGTTATCGTTAAGTCGATGTACAAACCGTTGTCGTCCATTTATTAATTGAATGGAATGAAGCAACGAATAAAATGTTAATCAAGCCAAAACCGAATTTCATACTTGTAATAGATACAAACATATATTCTGCTTTAAGTTTACATTTCTTTTAGTGTGCTCTAGATACGTCAATATCGTATGTGCCAAAGATACGGTTTCGTTGTCGCGAATATGCAGTATTAAGTGGCGCGCATTAAACACTGTTGAAATAGCAATCAACAAGTCTAGTAAATAACAACAATACTACTACTACTACTACTACTACTACTACTACTACTACTACTACTACTACTAATAATAATAATAATAATAATAATAATAATAATAGTTTTCTTAGTTTTAGTAATTATTCAGTCATCATTTTCATAGTTTTGAGAACATGCAGAGCAGAAGGAAGATATAGGCTTAATAAGGAGAACAAAAGGGTAAATACCTTTTTTATATCTTTTAGCTTAAATAATTAAGCGCTTAAGCGCGAGTTTACCTACATGCGATGCATCAAACTTGTTTAATGATGTTTAACGCCCGTTTTTACTACTGTGGCACCACAGGCGATGAACGCTGATGATACATGAAATGAAATGATATATTGGGAAAGGATTTTTAAGGAAGGAAACGTTTCAGGCCTGAGTTTAGGGTACCTTTCCGGCATTTGCCAGTCATGAGGACTGAGGAAAACCTTTAAAAAGCCTCAGTCAGGGGGGATGGACCTGGTGGGATTCGATCCCCAGGCCTTCCGCTCACGAGTTCGCGCCTTAACGACCTCGACTACCCGTGGCGGTAAACTTTCATGTTAATATACAGTACAACGTAATAGAAATTAATTACTTTCAATATTTTTTCTCTATTAATCATCAATTACTAGAGCTCCCGCACGATAATTTTGCACTTGGAGTCATTTATTGTGGGAAAGATATTCAGTGACAGAGAACGTTACAGCACGAGATGGCTCTAACCTTGTGGTGGTAGCGGTGGAGTGACATTCGTGATGGATAAAGCTGTCATTTCAGATTTTTTCTCACGGTTCTCCCGTTTTCTCGCTTCCGTTCCATCAACAATCTTCACTTTCTTTCTTTCTCTCCCTCCCTTTTCATCTCATTCATATAATTTTATTAAAAGATTGCTGGTTGGCAGCAAAAGTTCCTTCTTGTTACTGAAAGCAATGCATGTGAGCTTTAGTCTTAAAGTATTGGTGAAAAAATACTTCGGTGTTCGGAACTAAATTGTGGTAAACGAAGAAAAGCACACAAGTAGAAAGCTTAATTCCCCTAATGGTGATAAATGCTACATTGTCCTGGTATTATTTCGTCTGCCAAGTTCCTTTTCAGAGCTTTCTGGTGTTGGCCGGCACTGTAGGCATAAACCAGAAGGTTATTTTCTTCTCTTTTTCCCGTTCTCCTTTTTAGTCATGACTTTTGAGGACGACACGACCTGTCTAGTGTCGAACCTTGGACTGATAGTAGGAGTGAAGTGGAGCGTAGAGTAGTACAGTGGGAACTGGTTTATGTGAACCCTGCACGAGGCCGCATATCAGGTGAATCTCTCGACCGAGTCTTTAGCTTTTGAAAATTCTACTTGCTGTTTGTTATTTTAGCCAGATTTGATGCAAAAAAAAAAACTGTTTTACACTTCGTTATGCTTTCAAATTTTAATATAAAAATGGGGTCAGTTCCCCTTCTGTTAAATTTCCTTTACTTTTACATTACTGTTAATTCCAAATCGTTTTTGAGTTTAGTTGACACAACTGCATTTGCTGTGGTTTATGTATTAGTTGCTTGTTAAAAATTGTCAAGAGCGGTTTCAAACTGAAATATTTAGAAGTGCCACTTCAAGTTCTTTGACAAAATAGTTTAATGCTGTAGGTGTAATATGCTAAAATTTAGGGTGAAATAATTGAGTTTTGCATGCTGATTTTTGACTGTTATGTTTACATATCAACCATAAGCTCAGTGTTGAGGTTTTCCGAACGATCCTGATGCTCTGTTGTGTAATTGGTGCTGGGTTTTTAAAATGATACCCATAATTCTTTTCTGGGCGGTGATTGGTAGTAGTAGTTTTTATTCTTAGTTTTTCTTGCTCTTTTCTTCCTTTTCAATTTTTAAAATATTTAATGCATTAATCTGTAAACTTGAAATGTTTCATAGAGCAAACTCTTTCATCTAAAAACATTATTGGCTTCATTTGAGTTTTCCAAAAATAGTACACAGTTATTAAAGTCAGATTTAAATAACATATATTCTGCAGTGATTTCGCTGTTATATCTTTTATTCTATTAAGCCGTATGTCACTCTAGCCATCTTTGAACAAAGTTTATCGGCGTGAACTTCCCGATAACATATCATCTATATTTATTCCTGGTACTTTTACTGTATTTAAGTTGTAATTCTCTTGTTTGAGTGTAAATAATATTTTATTATTATTTATTTTTAACCATAAGAGAGATTTTCCCCATATGCATCTATTAAGCAATTAACTTGAATATATGTTCTGTGTTGTAGTAATGAAAGTAGCACACACAGAATACAGTACAGATTTATATGATAGATAGTTAGGTACATTATTTATGTATACTAGAAATAGAAAAGCACCAAGAACTGAAATCTGTGGTGTATCTCGTCTTAGCCTTAAAATTAATGAGTTATTAGCAGTTGTTATACCGTTTTTAAACGCATTACAGTTCCGTTGGTCATCTATCAATTTTAAATAAGCTGGAAGGCTATTATATATCTGCGCCGCAGAATATAGCACCTCCTTCTGGAACAGCTTTGCTGGTTTACATAAATTATTTCTGTATCTAGTATAATAACCTTGCCTATATAATTCACTTTTAAGATTCTTAATCATCAGCTAGGTGAAAAAATAGACACACACACACATAGGGAGATATATATTCGCCAATGATTCTGAGAATGTTATGATTCTTAAATAAGACCTACAAGAATGCCCTGGTCCAGCAAATCTTATAATTTTTTAGAGTTCTAATCTAGAGCTGAATTTTCCCAAAAAATTCCCATACGCCATAAGTGGAGTGAAAATAAGCAAATTATACTTTTCTCAGTGTTTCAAAGTGCATAGGATTTTTAAGCTTCTTAAAGCATTGCAAAGCTTTGGAAGTATAGTTTTCTATGTATTTCCTCCAATTGAATTCATCTTCTATAAATACCTCTAAAATCTTTGGGTGAGAGACCTTCTCTGTTAAATTTATTCAATTGTTTAATGCTCAAATTTGAATTTTTTTCTTAGTTCTTATTTTAATAAACTGCGTTTGTTTGGTAGCTTCAAGTCATTAAGTTTTACTCAAGTGTTAATTGCTATCCAGATGTTTTCCCAGATGTATATAAACTAATATAATCTACAAGAGTACTGCTTTAGGGCCATTGCTATGACTATGGTAAAGTCAATGAAAATCAAAAATAGATAGAGGCCCAATATTGATTTCTGTGAAAAGCAAGTTTTATGATAGCTGAGATAAATTCGTGGCAATTTATTATAGCCTTTTGAGTTCTGTTTGTTATATAGGAGGCAAACCAATTAGTAAAAGTTTGTCTAGGTCACAAAAGTCTAATTTTTGCAGTAGTTTATGGTTTATACAGTCAAATACTTTGGATAAATCACAGAAATTCCATTATGCTAGTTTTGTATTTAATAATTCAGAACTGAGTCTACATGTAGCATTTACAACCGATATTCCTGTTTGAAGCCAAACTGAAATGGCGTTAATTTGTTATTTTAATTTTTATAATTTATGGTGCAGTTATATATTGCTTTTTCGATAACGTTTGATATGAAGTTAAAAGTGAAATAAGCCTATACTTTTAAATTGTGCCTCTATCACATTGTTACAATGTAACTTAACTACTATTTGCTTCAATATTTTTAGAAAGATTCCTGCTATGAATGAATGCTTTATTATTGTAGTAGGGGAGGAATTACTTTGTGTTTGACACTTGAGCCGTATTTATGCCGGCGACTTAGCTGGCGAGAGGCTCGTCCAAACGGGTAGCAAAACCAATTATCGTCAGACGCATTACATCATCGACGTTGCAACAGTTACGGGTTTGAAAGTTTAAAATTGCCCAGTAGCAACGCGTTTTCATGTGCGTGCGCTGATCTAACTTTTCGTATGCAAGTATTTTATTAAGAGTGGTGATAGTGCTTTGTACCAGTCATCAAAAAGAAGTGATTTTGTAGGATTTTTTTTAATCAAAAGTGCACATTTTCTACGCCTACCGTCTTTTTCATACACGCTACTCCAGTCCCACAATGCATCCAAGTCCAGCTTATGATTTCTGCCGCTAGATGACAATGTATGGGTTCTGCTGTACTTAAAGCAACTTTTCTACCATTACAATAATATTGAAAACATAACCATGGAAATATTTCAGATAAATGTTAAATTATGTAAGATCAAGTGAGTTTTGCCAAACTTGTAAAAATATGTAGTATACCAATGACATACATGGAGAGTAAAATGGTTTAAATCATAGAGGAGCAGAAAGAAGGTGATGTTGATTTAGAAGTGCAGTCGCTGAGGACGGACAGCGAGTGACGGGATGTGGCAACTACATACTGGCGTGGCCACGTGGCTGTAGAAAGGTCAATCAAAAAGTAATTTCTCTCCTAGTTGTCTAGTGGTATGCTCGTCTCGTAGACCTAAGGTCGCGCGTTCAATCCCAGCCAGGGTGCATGGAATATTTTCGGGCCTAAAAATCCTAAGTTTGGCTTTCTAGAGCCGTGAGTCCCGTGTAATAGATTTGCGGCACGAAAAAGAACGTCAAGCCTGAAAGAAGAGGCTTCTGAGCAAAATTTATCGGCCGTTTCACTCTCTGAATTGAATGAGACACTGATGACCTGAGACGTTAAAGAACGCCCGTAAAAAAAAAAATAACAATAAGCTATTTGCGTATAGTATTTGTGTATAGTGGTCTGAGAGATTATTTACAAGCGGATAAACATTGTAATGCAGAAATTACTCTTTACCTATAAATATATTATCAATGGCTTTTGAAGTATTCTCGATTATTCTGGTATGAAATTTTACTCTTTGTAGTAAATTAAATATACTTTGTACGTTTGTAAAATCCTTATTTCCGAACTAATCATATAATGAGAAATAGACTGAAGTGCCGAGGGACTTAGAAAGGATAAGGAATAAAAAATATTATCGTTTATTTTGAATCATATAATTTATTTTGAACAAAGACAGCGTAGAGCAATAAATCCCAGAAGTGATATTGATTTTTGTACGCAAATCCCTAGCACTATTAATAATTTTGCGTTGGAACAACAAACATTATATGGCCGACAAGGGATTTAAAGCCTCCCAGGAAATCTTTAGTATAGGCTGAGTTATCATAAATCCCTTAGGATCGAAGCTATGCGTATTTAAACCTTATGCAAGAGAAAGCGTGTCTTGCAGCCTAATTCCTTAGAGGTCAAGCTCAGCCAGTCTTTGCAAGATTAATCCGTTGTTTCTCACTATATAATATAAATATGTAAGTACAATCAATAAACGAGGAAGTGTTTAATAATAGTCAAACTATAATTCATATAGTTTTAGAAAGTACAAAAATACATCTAAAGTACTATGTGAAATGTAGAAGGATGTTATATAAATTGCATACTTCTTTTAGTGTGGAACAATTACAAATTTAAAGTCCTATAGATGCGCAGGTGTTAAGAATATCCATATTACAACATTTTTATTGAACGAATCTTTAAATAAACTATATATTATGTTTACATTTTTCTAAAGTTTACCATGCAGAGAAAGGTTATGCCTAAAATGTTAAATTGTCAAATTGTAATTTCTCCTGAAATTAAAAATAAAGAAAGAAAGAAAGAAAGAAAGAAACGATCTCCACACTACAAGGTAATTTATTAAAGAATTTAGAGCCTCTATGTTGATAAATAGTTCTGAGTTTAACTAAGTCTGCAGTATTATATTTCTAGGTTGTTGTTATGAAATAAGTAAGTATTTTTAAAATGTATATTTTGGTGGTTTTCTCACATATAATAAACGGACAGGAATACATAGACATACTAAGTATAATTATTTTAGCTTTTAAGAGTTTTTTTTTTCCTTAAATGTTTGTTGCAGCGAATTGCCTTCGAGTTCCCTACAGTAGTATACCGTAGTTAAGGTGAAAGTGAAACAAAACAGTTATTTGAGCGTTACAATAAATAGAAAAATCATGTCATTAATTCTTTCATAAAAAGTTTGACAATTGCGTCCCTCCCCCCTTTTCCCATCTCAGAATAGCAATGTTTAAAGCCTCAAGAATGTTGTCTCATAAATGATATTAAAGTAACACAGGCTTCTTTAAGGAACGTGAAAAGCATTAGAAACTTTGCTAATACGCTGTTGAATTAATACCTCAAATGGCAGCGAGTTTGGGTGCATCGGCTAAAGGTAGTCTTTTTGCAGAATTTCTCCCCTCGTTGTCGAGCTAAACATACGCTCTGTTTCTCGTGATACATCGATTTGATTTTTCCCAACACCCGTAGCAGTTTTAAAATGTTCCAATAATTGTTTCTCCCTATGTGAGTTACCCCATTTATATGCATAAACTACGGATTCAACTAGTATTCATAAAATACCATATTTTGCGCTTCGCTTTTTTCTGTCTCTCTCTTTCCACATGTGCATTTTATAACCTAAACTCGGTCACGCAGAAATATTAACGGGAGAATTCATGTGGGGCTTTGCGTATGTCATTTTTGTTTTTCATATAGTGGTATGGAAAATAGTGCATTTGGGATAAATCTGCTTGGGGGTAGATGAGAAAACATATTGTATAGCACGAATGGGTGATTCGTGCCATTTGTTTGAATCATCAAAACTCCACTTAGAGGCCGAACATCTCAACGTAAAACGAGACTCAAATTCCTAGAGGAAAAATAAAGAATTACATTTAATATGCCAAACAGAAGAGCAAATCGAATCTTCGTCTTTATTGAAACTAGTTTAAAATTTGTGAAACATACTGACAGGATCGCAGTTCCTTGCTCCAGTTCAATTGTAAGTCGCGTTTGTTTTCACCATCATTCTGAATACACTTATCAGATAAACAATATACTAATGTTTTGTATACCACCCAAGTATGTAGGCTTTGTAAAATTTCCATTTGTTCATCAGTTTTATTATCATTCTTAATACTTTCCAATCAAACTCAATATTAAAAATTCAATAACGAACGAAATCGGAACTGTAATTAGATACAAGTGAAAGGTGTATGGAAAACTCTGACAAACTGATGAACTTGGTGGTAAGCTTAGTTCCTATTTTTAGGAAAAGTAATATCTAGAACTAAGCCCTTTTACTGGGATCTAGATTGTTCAAGTTCGGGTGAGTAATACTTCATTTAGGGGTGTTTGCACTGACTTGTCAGCTCCCAGTTGTAAAAAAAAATAATTTCTGTATATTCATTGTAAATTCGCCTGCCACCTCGATTCATTACTAGAAATTTTGTCACCAAAGAAAAAATGACGTTAATACTTGATAAGATCTGCTAAGTCACTGGATCTATTCGATTTAGGCAGTTTGTATTTATGCTTCTCAGTTCTCAGAAAGAATGTTCTGGACTGTTTTCTTCTCCTACACTTTAAATTTCATTTACCTATACATTCAGCATCATCCTTGATCGAGGACGCCTCCTTTCACAAACGGCAGCGGAAGGCAGCGGAGAAAACCGAACGCCTCTTAACTTCGCCTCCTTAATGTTAGTTTGGAGGTGTGAATGTAATCGTGCCAATGTTATCGCTTCTTAGGGTTACTTTGGAGTTGCGAATGTTATCGCGGCTGTTCTATTTTTCGCCATTTTGAATTCGCAAGTCATTCATACACACTAATCTTAATCTAACTTCGCGTTTAATCCAGAAACCGGTGCATCCAGTGGTTTGCTGCGGTTCGTTACGGCCTAAAGGCCTACGTTCGCCTCCTTTTCGTAAATATAAATTCATAGCGGATTCTGTGGTACTTGTTAGCGAGTAAACCATTATATTCCGGCAAGTATTCTTTAACTTACCCTGAAAAATAAATTGTAAATCTAAATTGATAGCGGATTGTGTGATCCTGTGTTAGCGAGTAAATCATTATATTGGTGGCAAATATCCTTAACTCCTTTAGAAAAAAAAAATCGTAAATATAAATTTATATCGATTTGTGCGTATTATTATGCTAGCGGGTAAATCATTGTCATGGTGTCAAATCTCCTATTAACTCCAGTAGAAAAAAAATTAGACCGTGAGGAAGCGAAGCCAATACCTTCCCTGTATTAATATGACGATTGGAGAAACGTGTGAGCTAATACACTGTTGTGATGGTTTGGCTGAGTCTGTTGAAGTCACACCACCTTCGACTAAGTACGCTGCAGTTCTTCAAAGGAAAAGTGAAATGGCCCAAGGATAATGCTAGTGTAAGCAAAAATTAAATTGTTGTTTGATTGTACAAGGGCGGGCATTAATAAGAAGGTTATGGATTGTTTGAGAACTAGCTCTTGTTTCCCAAGAGGAGGAAATGCTTGGATCAGCATCTGAATAGGTGCAATATGACTACGACTTGGTGACTCAATTACTGTTAACAGCATAATGCATGGGGTGGTCACCTCTTATTACACTTGCTTACATCACAGTTCACACACAGCACTACGCAAGCTGTTAGCTGATACAGTATTTTACCACATGCTAGAAGTAACTAGAATTCTACATCAATGGGCACCAGTTCTTGAATGTAAAACTGAATTTTACAAAGTCAAAATTTGTTTTGATTTTTTTACCTGTTGCATTTATTACACATTATTTACATGTATTTTACTGAATGTAAATAACATTTTTTATGCGTTAAGTCCCAACCCTGGGCATGAAAAATACAATTGAGTTACAAGTAAACAACCTAACTGATGCATGTAAGTGATTCTATACATACTGCTATAATGCAGTCCCATATTTTAATTCACTGCATTTCTGCATTTTAATTGATATGTTAAACGAACTGTAGAACTTTATAGGGCGGTATCAGTATAACTTTCCATGTTTTAATTATTTTCTGTCGTATTGAAACAAACAATAAAACAAAATTGTGCTCAGCATTTTTAACAAAAATACATTTGATATTTTAATTCTATTTATAAAATGTACATCGTTTTGAATAAAAAATAAACACTGAAGCAGTGAATATTAAAATCCAAAAGGCTTTTCTCCTACTAAAGAGTTAAGTAACTTTATGAACATTTTATTACCTAATTTGCATTTACTTTTAACAGATGTTATAATAACTCAATATAATCACGGCATCATTTAACTGACTTAATGTTGTGTTCATTCGCCCAACATTCCAGAGGGTTAGTCCTAGGAGACCTTTCTTTAGAGTACTCGTAGCACATTTAAAATTTTGTTATTCTAAAATAGATGCATTTCAAGGAATTACATGAACGAGGTCGCTTTTTGAGAATCCACCTTGTTTAAAGCTTATACGAGTACTTTCAAGTTGTTACATGGATCTGCATATTGATACTTTTTGTAAGCGCGTAATGTCCTGCCGACTGCCAAGACCGCAGTAGACGATGAATGAACTAAAAGAAACGCTATAAATTTGACCAGATTCCGCCAGTTGGCAATTAGTCACGTATCACACTTTACCGCTGAGCATGATGCCGTTAGAGCAGTTGTTGACGAGATATCGACTCATCTTTCTTTAGCGCCTGTACAAATATGATGTAGTTAGAGCTACCTATAAAGTAATTTGAAATGGTTGAAGGGTGGAAGCTGAAGATCTAAATATTTTAATAAATTAATAAATAGTTTATATACCACTTACGTTTTAAACATTATCATGTTGTAGTAACTTCTTTATATCTAAACACTTTGAAGAGACTTTTTTTTCGACAACTTTTCCTAAGAAAGTTTCGTGGTAAATGCTATTCTCTTATATTCAAAAGTACCCTTGCCTAAAGACACACAGAAATTGTTTCATCCATCGGTTTGTTATTTTAAAACATTCTGTTATAGCGATGCCCACATATGCGATATTTTTATTATTCCCAAGCATCGTCACATAAAACCTTGTCAACACGATATAAATAAACTGTTGGAAATACGTTGAATGGACACAGCAATAATGGGTCTGGGTCGTTTATTATTTTGTAATAAACAAGTTTTAGAGGTATCAAAGCTTGTTGAAAATTGTCAGTTATACAATAGCAATACCACGAAAAAATAATAATAACAATGTTAAGCCACGGCAACTTTATTTAGCAATGATTTTAAAATTGCATTTCTTTGTTAATAAAATCATAAAATTTAATCTTTGTAGTTACGTTCATTTTTATTCTCTTATACATGCATTTTCATCCAGAGAAGATTATCAAGTCTATCGATTCTCAACAGAGAATTTTAAAATCTATTTTTAGTTTTTCCATTCTTCTGCAGTATGTAAACCATTAGTTCTGTATTCCTCCTATGTAGAAAGGTTAGACAATTATATCATGTGCATTAATTGCCTTCAGTGATCAAACAGTAGGATAAAGTAACAGGGATGAATTATTAATATGTACTCCACATTTCCCTCATTTGCTCATTTTAAATAATTAATATTAAAAATTAAAATAGAAATTCATTATGTTTAGTTAATTCTATATGCCTTCTATATCATTTTGTATAAATAAGATGTTTTAAAACAGTAAGGCTGGTGTGAAAGTAAAATAATTGTTGTGTTCAAAACTTGGTTTAATGGATTTATTGTTTTGAAACGTAATTATTTTTACAATTATCTGGAGGTCCAACCTTACAATTTTAATAGTCTTTAAAGCTCCCTTTTACTGCCGTGGCATCATAGGCTGTGGGGTGGGTTCAAACCCGGCCAGGATCGATGGCTTTTTTAGGGCGAAGTATGACTTTCTTCGGAAGGGAATTAAAGCCGCGGGTCCCATGTCCTACATTTACGGCACGAAAAAGAACCTCAAGCCTGAAAAAGAGACCTCTGAGCAAAATTTATCGGCCGTTTCACGCCATGAATTGAACGGAACGCCGATACCTGAGATGTTAAATGTCCATAAATAAAACAAATTAAAAAAAAACAAGCTGTGGGCACTTATGATACATGAAGTGAAATGATAAATTGGGAAAGGATTCTTTTAAGAAAGGGATCGCTCCAGATATAAATTTAGAATATTTCTGAGGACTGAGGAAACCCTATAACGAACGTATTGACGATTATATAAATACATATATGAAATAATAAACCATAAACTTTCATTAACTGAAATAAATAAATTATAACAATTGGATTAACTTTTAAATAAAAGTTATTGAGCATAATAAAACACACTTCTGAATCGTTGAAATCAGCAATTCGTTCAGCATCTTAAAAGGTGCCGGTTCAGGTGGTCCAGCGGTAACCTTGTTTGCCTCGTAAACTCAAGGTTGCGGGTTCGACTCTAGCAAGTTGTAGATTTACAGCACGTAAAAGATCTTCACGCCTGAAAGAAGATTCCTCAGAGCAAAATGTATCTCTCACTTCACCACCTGAATTGCTAATAACTAGTGATATCAATGGGCGTCATTAAATAAACCCATTAAATAAGTAAATATCCTTAAAAAGTGGGAGTGCATTCGAAAAATTCCAAATATTACTACTCGGACGACAACTACTACTACTACTACTACCACTACTACTACTACTACTACTATTACTACTATACTGCTACTACTACTACCACTACCACTATTACTACTACTATTACTACTACTACTCTACTACTACTATTACTACTACTACCACTACTACTACTACTATTACTACTACTACTACTATTACTACTACTACTACTATTACTACTACTACTACTACTACTACTATTATTACTACTACTACTATTACTACTACTACTACTATTACTACTACTACTACTATTACTACTACTACCACTACTACTACTACTATTACTACTACTATTACTACTATTACTACTATTACTACTACTACTGCTACTACTACTACTACTATTACTCCACTACTATTAATATTACTACTACTATTACTACTACTATTAATATTACTACTACTATTACTACTACTACTAATAATAATAATAAATAATAATAATAATAATAATACCTTTATACTTTTTCTATTTTGGCTTGTTCTACTTCATGTTAATGCCACTTCTGAAACTTAAGTTTACTTACACAGTGTGTGCAAGTATACGGCATTACCAATCAAAGTGAAGAAAACTATATTACACATTGTACTGTTAAGTAACTTAAGATAACTTCCGTTTAGGCTCTCCGGTTATATCAAACACCGTGCTCTCATTCCGCTACGCTAGTGTAGAATGTTTGCGCGATTTCCGGTAAAATTGGAGTTGAAGTTCCGCTTACACAGGCAATTGACGTTGCTTTGATGTCTTTATCATGCCAACTGTTTCATTTTCATTTCTTTAGGAAGTGCATGTTATTTCTATTGAGTATTAGTATATTCTGTAGTATGCCGAGAATGAGATATAGAACAAAGAATAGTTGTTTATGATTGTTATGTGCAAAATAAATGATACAAATGCTGCTGGAGAGAATATTGTGCTAAATTTCCAGAAGTAACACCTCATCGAAAAGTGTAATTTGTAGATTGGTGAAAATTTTCCAACCAAAGGCGTTTTTCATTGACAAAAAGCGGAGACCAAGAAATCCGTTTTAACAGAGGAAAAAGTTTGACGAAACAGGCTATCGGATTAGAAACTTTTCCTCGAAAGTCTTTTTTTAACATAATTAGCTCAACAAATTAGTCCATCTGTCGGCAGTGTGTATGAAGCCACTCAGCTGATGCATCTTATCCATATAAAACCACTGCTACATCTGAGAGAGCTGAAAATATATTTCAGGGATGAATATGGAGATGTATCTAAATCTTTGCAGTTCGATCCTATTATGATGGTGATAAAAATATCGGATTATATTTACTACTAACTAATAAGGAAATAAACTTATGTGCTATGCTTTCCAGCATTATTTTTCTTGGCAGGTAGCGATGCAGTTACACAGAAACTTCCCGTCCATAAAATCAATTTCCGAATGGATAGCGAAATGAGGAACCTGTACTTTGTCATTAAACTTATCTATACCTCAAATTTCATTATATCATTATATTTACCATTATGCTTATATTGGAATTATATAAAACAATTAAAATATCAGTATATTTATGCGTAAACTTTTTCACAAATCCAGCCTCACACTTATTATTATATATTTCGTTTTGTTAAACAAAATGATATTTCATAATCTATAATAAAATAGCTTATATTGTCTGCACATTAGATAATTTCATCAACACAGTTTAAACATTCTTTCAAAACCGTCAATAGTACCAGTGAAGAGTTTAATAATTGAGAGTTACAAAGTTGCCTACTTACATTGAGCATAAAAATAGTTCGTGAGTTCAGATTAAAAATCTATTATCTCCGACATTTTCAGAAGTCATAGAACATGTTACTATCACATCCATTACACTGTATAGTAAGATAATTTTGATATCTTTAGCAGCTAGCAGCAGTAAGCAATTAAGTTGGATATGATACAGTGACGTGTTAAGGTACAGACGAAATACGAGGGTAGGTTCCATAAGTTGCCAGCCTCGCCGATAAGGATTATTGCCTTCACAAAACCCTTATCTGGTGTCATACCTTATCTGTTAAGTAAATAATTGCAACTTTAACATCTACTCCCCCGTGTTCATTTGTTCAGATATAGTTGTTTAAAGAAGACTATGTGTAGAAGATTGTAACATGTTAAAAATGGAGTATTGAGCTTTTATTAAGTTCTTCACAAAAGAAGAACTTACTCCAAATAAAATTAAACAGCGATTGAACCGTGCATATGGGGAAGCATCCCCCTCATATAGTACCTAAAAGAATGGGCTAAACTTTTTCGAATGGGTCGAGAAAGTATCGAAGACGAAGAGCGCGCAGGTCGGCCCTTGGTAGGTGCTCACTTCTGAAAACATCGCTCTTATGGAGGAAGAAATTATGGAAGACCAGCTGCTCAAAGCTACAGAAATAGAGCAAGATTGGACTTTTCTAAAACAACAGTCTTTGGAATTGTTCATGAATATTTAAACATGCATAAGGGTAGTGCAAGATGGGTGTCTAGACTTTTTTCCTCAGTCCAAAAGCAGCAACGTGTCATGTGTTGTCAGACCTTTTTGGAACTCTGCCATAGCAACAAGAGAGAAGTTAGGCAAACCATAGTTACAGGAGATGAAACTATGGTCCTCTACTATGATCCCTTGTCCAAAAAAGAACAATGGAGTGGCAGGCGTAAAGCTGGCGAAGCCTCTAAAGGACAAGGTCACTCAGTCAACCAAGAAGATCATGGCCACAATTTTTTGGGATTGTGAAGGAATACTCTTCATTGCCTTCAAGGAGAATGGAGAGTACTATGCTGGCCTACTGCACAGACTACGTGCTTTCATCAAAGAGAAAAGGCGAGTAAAGCAGAGTGGTGGTGTGCGCCCTCTTCATGATAACGAGCCTTTGCACACAGCTCTTGTTGCAAAGGAAGTGTGAAGAAATCGACCATCCATCCTACAGGTCAGATCTAGCTCTCAGTGACTATTTTCTCTTCTCAAAACTCAAGAAGGACCTTAGAGGAAGGAAATTTAAGTGTGACAAAGAAGTGATTGATGGCCCATTTTGCAGACAAGTCTTCTGACTTTTCACTGTATTGAAAAGTGAAATATAATTTTTGTCCTTATCATACGTAGAAAATGGTTAGGCCGGAAACTTATGGGCCTACCCTCGTAAGTGTTATCGCTAAAAAATCTAAAGTAATTGATAAACAAACCGAGTTTCTGGGTTCTTGTTTCCAGAAAGCAAGTTCAATGCAAATTAAAGTTAATTAACACACACTACATGTATGGGCTTCTAAAATATGTCCTCACCGCTTGCTTGGCCAATGTCCCCTCCCCACTCACTTGCCAGCCTGCTTGTCCTTGGAAGTTTCGAACAGTCATTAGTCTACATTCGTTCGCGAAGACCTTAATAAACCCGCTGTTTTTTTATCTATATAAATGCGAAATAACTTGTCGCGTTCGTGAAGAATTTATTCGGAAGTTCCCTGTGCAATTTCTTCCTTCCAGAATTGCAATTTCCGTTCTTGTGAATAAATCTGATATTACTAGTTCAGTGAAAAACAATAAATACACCCGCAGTTGTACAGTTTTAACAAGAAGACAAATTACAGGAAATTGGTGCACCTTGAACATTTACAAATATAAATGTGCCCAGTGTGATCCCGCAGAGCGTGTGGCTTCTCTCATAAATAATAGAAGGGTTAATCAACCCACAGCTTGTGTTCTTTTCAGACGAGGCGCGGTCCCACTAAAATGGTCATGTCGGAGTACGGGCAGCCCAGCTGTGGTATATCCAGCTGTCGAGAAGCAAAACCCCATGCGAGCGGTAAGGACACAATCTGGAAACCCTGTGTTAGTAAGGCGGTTGCTTTGAAAAACTGAAAACAAGCTCAGACTCTTGTTAATACTGCCGTAGGTGGCGTGTTTGTGGTTAAGTAGTCATATTTCACAGCTATAGGGCTTTCTGAACTCTTTCACAAACGAAAATTAGTGTCCACTCATATGTGAAAATCGTTCAGCAACAGTAATAATAATAATAATAATAATAATAATAATAATAATAATAATAATAATAATAATAATAATAATAATAATAATAATGCAATTATTTTTACTATCCAATAAATCACAAAACTTGCGCAAATTATTTTTAGGTCCTTCCAGATGATAGAAGCGTTATTTAGTAAATATTTTCAACTTGTTTGGGCAATGAGTTTTATATATGAAAATGATATTCACAATAGCAATATTCAAATCTTTCGACAGCATAAAAATGCAACAACTTTAAAATAAGCGAATAGGAATGTTTTGGTGTGTGTCTTTAAAGAAAAATGTATATAAGGCTTTTCTGGATACACGATTTAGAGTATCCTTGCTTCAGCACATTGACCCCCTCCCCCTTGTTCGTTTTTCTGACTTTCTGGTATTTTACTTATTTTTTAGTGCCCGTTAATGTGCACCTTAATCTCCTCCTGTTTTCTTACATCTTCATTTCCTTTATGGTCTTGCTAAAGTGGCACCTTTAACCGCCCATAAAGTGCTCATATTCTGTAAGGGTTTCTCTTCACACCATGTGTATGTAGTGTAAGTGTGGAGAAGGTTCTCCTGTTGAAGTTGTTCTTTGTGACATTTGCTATTCACTTTGTAAGCTGTAGCCCCGTAAAGCCGCTCTTGTGGTATTGTACCTGGACTTTGGTGGCTAGTTTGGGACTTGGGGGTCTCAAAAGTGCCTGCAATGACACTAGAGAGAGGCTTCGTGGATTTAACTACTGTAAATAATGTGCCATAGCGCCTGCGTTGGGATAATTTGTCGCCGCTTTTTGGAATCAACAAGGATAGGTTGAGAACAATACACGGGCGCTATTGTCAACGTTACAGGGACTTAAAAGCATAAACAGGACTTTATTACCTACCTCGTGTACCAAGTTAAAGCGTGTACGGAAACAAAAGCCTATCAAACCCTTAGGACCAAAAACTTCTATAGTTCAATTGCAGATCGTGAAGTTGATGATGTTCTGTGCTTCTCACACTTGGGAAATCTTATATTGAAATTCAACGAACTGTTTGTTCTATCTTTAATTTATTATACTTAGAGAATACTACTTATATTCTTCAAAAGCAAATCCATATTGAATTAATACTGCATAAGAAAGATCGGAAAATTAAAAGATAAATAATAAATGGAATAGTTATTACTCAAAGATGGTATTGAATCTTGAGGTGCAAGAAGAGGGTTATGAATATCATTTTATTATTCTGATATAAGATTATCTGCTAAAAGGTTCTAACCAGGGTTTTTCCTCAGCTTATAAGGAAATAATGTGGTGTTTGTAGAAATTTAGCTTAATAAATATATCGATAATACTGTTTCTATTCCACCGGTTATCAGATATATTTCCGTCTGCAAATTACTGCAAACGAGCCTTAATAATTGCCCACTAAAATGATGCCACGCTGTCTATAGCTTAGATCGGCCGACCAGCGAACCTACCCCCTCCATTCGTCGTCGTATATTAATCTAAAAGTACAGAATATCGGGTTATTAATCTTTTTATTCGTAACCATAGATAAATCTGTTCTTTGGGTAGATTCGTCGTATGGCAGAACGAGAAGGCATTTAGGCGTAAATTTCTAGACAGCCAGGTTCTAACAAAAAGAGCAGAAAATTTTATATTATAGTCAGAACAATAGTTTAATTAAACAGGTTCTGTGAGTCGGTCCTTGTGCTGTAGTAGTAACCATATTTGCCTCCTAAACCCAAGATCGCGGGTTCAATATCGACCAGATTAGATGGAGCTTTTTGGGTGTAAAAATCCTAAGTATGGCTTCCATCGGAAGAGAAGTAAAACCGTGAGTTCCGTGTCTTAGATTTGCGGCACGTAAAAGAACCTCAAGCCTAAAAGAAGAGACCTCTGAGCAAAATTTGTTCTCCGTTTCACGCCCTGAATTGCATGGGACATTAATGACATGAGATGTAAAAGAGCGTCCGTAAATGAAACAAATCAAATCTGTGTCCTACAAAATTAATCGAAACGCTATGTACTTACAGAAGATAAACTTGATCAAACGAGAGCTCCATTAAAGCCCTTCCCGTTCCCCAGATCTTACGGTTTGTGATTTTTATATTTTGAGGGCATTGAAAAATAAAATTTACTCAACTAACTTTCTAACACTGAAGGAACTCAAACATTCGAAATGAAGTTAGGTCCATTAATGATGGAAAAGTATTTAATTTCCCTTGTTGTTGTAATCAGGTTTGTTAATATCTCATGAGAAAGAATAATCACAAACCGTTCAGTTCTATTTTACTTGCAAATAAATAGATCAGTTGAATGAAACCACATTTTGTCCCCTTCTGAACACACACACACACACATACAATGCGTGTCAGTGGTAATTGCCTAAGAAGATTTGGATTGTATATCAGGAACGATCCGCTCAAGTATATATCGGGACTTTTAAACTCTCTCGCTGTGTACGGTAAGCAAAATATAAACGTTTATCAATAAATATTGTGGATACTCTTAAATTATTACATATGTAATTATTATAATATACAGTTAGTTTTCTGTAAATTAATTCTATTCTATGGTATTCTACTACCGTGAAATGACGACAGCAATGCTGCCTGCATATGGCAAATGAAAAAGAAACGTATTTCTTTTGGAGATGAGAAGGCTTCGGAAATACTTGCAGTTCAACCATTCCGTTTGTTGCGTAGAAATAAAGGATAGCCAATAGCAGGTTCTGAACAAATTGCTCTGTCAGCACATAAACGCATGAAGCATTGTGCCTGACCTCGTAACAAATTAGGCCACATTGCAGATAGCATAATACATCAGTGGTGATTTTGGTTATAGTGGGGAAGGGAGTGGCTGGCGGCATCTGCGGTCCAATGGAATGGGCAGTCCAAGTGTTTTGGTGACAATGTTCATAATGGGGTCACAGTATGCAAACATAGCGCCTTTCACAATGCAAAATGCGCGCCTTTGTTCCCGCATTGATGCACTATGCAGCTGCAATCACCTTAAACGATACATAACCTAGAGAATACAATCACTTTTTATTATTAAAATAAATTAAACAACTGAGAATCGGGTCAGTTTAATAATATGTTCTGCAACTGCATTTTATAACGGTAGCAAACAGCGCAGTTGCAAGTGCGTTAGCTTTCCATTCAGTAAGCATGGATTTGAGTTGGCTTGAAACGAGAAACGTAGTTAAGGTTTTTCTTGCGGAAGGCTTCTTCATCCTTTAAAAGATTTTATTTGCATATCTGCTTTAAAGGAGCATTATCTCATCACTGAAGAAAATCTGTGATATTTAGTGGACAATGATAGTACAAATGCAAAACTTGTTAGGGCTGAGCATTCATCTGAAGACATATTTCAAGACCTTCAACATTGTTACTTTCTAATATTCGTGGAAAGAAAATATTATCACATTTAAGACTTGATTAAATTAACCTTGAAGAATACTTTCAAAAGTAGATGATCCACTGAATGAATGCCCATTGACAGACAATTTAAACCTCTGGAGTAGTTATCATTATGCATCTTTATCAATCTAAAAAAAAAACTAAAACAACAATGGATCAAAAGAAAATAATAATCTATTTTATGGACGCACTACATATAAATTTTTGTGTTAGAGTATTAGCGGTAGTAAGTGTTCTTGTACGCAGTAATATTATTTTATTTTAAAATCAATTTATGGTGTTGTCTATGTCTATTCTTGTGATCCATTAAGAATTAGAGAGTTCTTGTTATGTTATTTTGTAAAAACCAGTTGTTATTGCAATTTGTTAATTTAGTTTCTCAGAAAGATTCAATTAATGCTGTTTTAGAATAATTATGCTAATACATTATGTAGGTACTATCGTGTTTCGAAACACAAGCATTTCGAAGAATGAATTATTTTATCATATAACGAATAATTTATTTTAATATGAAAAATCAAATACGGAATAGTTTCTATAGTTATATAGCTTATTACAAAAGGTATTTCCATACTGTGACAGGCATGACAAAACGACACGTGCATCTTTTGCTCACTACATGCACTTCACAAAATATATAAAGTCCTTATGGGAGTGCACTTTGCCAAGTCACTCGTGTGCGTGTGACTCTTTGCCGGAGGAGTATAGAGTGTATAATTACCTAGACGATCACGTAACAATGCAACTGTATGTTAATTCGTCCATGCCCAAATATTCTCTGAAGTTCTCAAAAATCTTAATTAAAACGTTTATTTTATTTACATCTCTTATTCGCAATTATAGAAAAAATTATTAAATTTCCGACTTCAAGGATAAGGTCTACAACTTATTCCGGATTCTTTATGGACACTAAACATAGATATATTGGTGGAACTATGGACGTGGTCAACTTTACGGACGGTCACCGCTCGCAATCCTCAGGACACTAACTGCTGCCGCCAGGAATTTGGTAATCAATTGTAATTTTCTGTACTATATGTAAAAATTGGCTTTCATTTCCCTCTAGCATTTGTTGCTTAATTTCCCATTGAATTTGCTGTGTTTGAACGGAATAACGACAGTAATTTAACGCACGGCCTCAAGCTGTCATTTGTGTCTGCAGTATGTTATTACATTTTTGTTGTAACAATGTTTCTACCGTGTCTTTATTATTCTTACTTATTGATTTATCACCCCATACTCCGCACTGTATTCACTCTTAAGTTGCGGAATGGAGAACGGGTATGCATATGGTTATCGCGAAAGCTCTTTATTGTGCTACCATATACCACTTTCCACAACGAGGTTTAGGCCATTTCAGAATGCTCCAATTGTACGATCTATCTCTTCCTGGGTTTCGTTTTCTTTGAGGTCGATATTTTAAGGCTGCATTATACATTCTCTTTTCCACCATTATAATAAAGTTGCCTCCAGTATGTCCTATATTTTGTTTTAGTGGTGTTCATTTTTTTCCCATTTTTAGTTGCTTATTCATCGTTTTGTGTTCATATGTTCTGGTACAGGTTGCTATTTCCTAAGTAAATTCCTTTCTTATGCTTGTATTTGATGTTTATGTTTTAGATATGAAGTCTTCTGAATAGTAAATATATTTTTAATGATAGAAGAGAATTTTTCCGGACAAAATTGGCTTGGTTTGAAGGGAGGCATAATGTGATATTATTAGTTTTTTTTCATAAGTGGATGTGTCAAGAGATATGAGTGTCATCTTCGGTTATTAAATGAATTTAGTTTGTTTTAACTTGCATTGAAGATCCATAATGTATATTCGAAGTCGTTGAAAGTCAATGATGGACATTACTTTTTATCAAAGAATGGAGCAAACATTTCAACAGCTCAAAATGGACATTTATGTCGAATTTCATCTGTGCTAATCAAGGAGCAAATAAACACAGATCGATAAAGAATTTCATGATCAAAATATGTTCAAAATACAATCGCACTGCCACTCTAAATTGTGATATTTGCTACAGATGAAAACCGTACCAACTTTCTCGGCTTTCATAAAATGCACAATGCACGTCAGAAAACTTTAGGAAGAAATTTGATCGCTACTTCAGCATAGCACACACTGAACGGTAAATATACAACGAGTTGAATGTTTCTTTTAATTTGATTTGTAATGTATTCTTTGCAGATGCGCACAGGGGTAGTTAAGTTTAATTGCTTCTTTGAAGTAAACTTTTCTGTTGATTATTGACCTTCAGCGAACTTGAAAAAGCACCTCTTTAAACGCACTATTTAAAGTAAATAGTAAAATATTTTAAAATCCTAAGCATGGCTTCCTCCGAAAAGGAAGTAACGCCGCTGATCCCTTGTCGTAGATTTACGGGACGTTAAAGAGCATCAAGCTGGGTAAAGAGGGATTTGAGCCATAGCGACCATTTAAGGCCCTGATTTGAATATGACGATAATTACAAAACAAGTTAAAGAACGCCCTTAAATAAAATAAAGACAACTAACTTTCTCGACACTTCAGCCTATGAAGCAAATAACAATCATATTATGTTCCCCTTCAAGTCAAGCAATTTTACCCTGAAGAATTTTATTCTGTCATTAAAAATGACCGTGTTATTCACGTGGTTAAAGTGCCACACCTTTATACCTTCATTATTCTCTTTTTAGCTTTAGTTTTATTGTTTTTGTAATTTGGTTAAATTTAATTCTTTTATCAATACTTTTTCTTTATCACCTGTAATATTACACCCGAGGAATATTTAACATTGATACTTGCTATATAATTTTATTTTCCGAAACTATTTTAGGCCGAACTAGATAAATACTTCTAACAGCTATAACTTTTGTATATTTCTATTATTCTGTTTGTTAGTCTGCAAATGTTCTTACTATTTATTTTCTTAAATTAATTCCTCTCTTCTTAAATTAATTAGGATTTTAGGGTGTAATAACTTGAAGATGTTAAGAGCGCTGACTTGAAGATGTTAAGAGCGCTGTTTGAAGTATTAATTCGGTAATAACGTATGCCATAAATCATTGTTAAACGCGTTAAACACAATAATAATTCTGTCAACATGTCATAAAGAAACTCTTATCACTTAAGTTAATTCCTAGTTCCGCCAAATGCTAATCACATAATATTCTTTGTCAAATACAGTTCATTGTAAATGTAGCAAGTTACTTATGCCACTTTGCTTCCGGGATATTGTTTGCTTCATATATCAGTGGATGGGAAATGTGGCGCTTGTGGACGACGCTGGCAATATAAGGGTTGGAATGGGGTAGAAGCGAGGTCATTTGAGACTGAACGAGAAATTATTGCCATTTAGTTTTCAATTGGCAAAATGTCAATTTGTAACAATGAATGTTCTGAGCATATTTTGGATAATAATTTTCAGTCCGATTAAACAGCACAATGAATGAATACAGAAATGCGGATGTTGTAGCCATGTGCATTTCTGCTTTTATTTCATTGGGCACAAAGGGCATGGACGAAGTGAATGTGCACAGAGGAAGTGAAAGTGGTTAGTGTGGCTTTACCAACCTTTTCGCCATCCATGCATTTTCTTTCTGTGTGTGTTTGTTGATTCTTTCAGACGTATATCTTTCTTATATGTGAGACATTAGTAGCACTCAAATGTGGATTAACCCTAATGTTGCTCGTTTATGAAAAAGAATGCATGTTTATTCACAGCATTGCACGTTTTGCGCGGCAGCTTTTAATGTTGATTTTTTAGTTTTGTTTTTGTTTTTCTTAACATCTTTACTTATTACATAGCTACATGTTCTATTTTAAGTTTTACAATTCATGTTTATTTTAATTATCTATCTCTATTGGCTATATAACCACATGTGAATTTATATCTTGACTAATCGTTCACTTTCCTATCATCTTTATTAATCTAACTTCACGTAACAAGTTACTTTTCACGTAAACATTGTTGCTTTTGGCAGACTAGAATAAACCAAGTTTGCAGAACCCTCATTTCTCGAATTAAATTTCGCATTTGAGATAGTTTCTTAAATTTCCTCTAACAAGCTTTGCGTGAATATGCAAATGTATTGGCAATAATATCCATTTTTAAAAATGGTACATCCTCCTTTTGAGGAAACCTTTATAACCATGATCAGCGAGCCTCAAATTTCAACGTAACTGCAGGTTATTGTATAATTTAAGGATGAGGGCACTTAATGCTCATACAGTCTCTGAATTTCGACATTAATGAATTAGATCTCATAAATTATGTTTATATATTCCGAACTAATAGATTTTCCCTCTATTTATATCATTGCACACTTTTAGAATGTTAATAGGCAATAAATTCCTTATTTAGGGTACATATCTCGTAGTTTTTCAAAGTCTTTTAAACTTTCAAACAGACAATAGGGCTATGGAACCCCCTCCCCCAGAGTACTGCTACATTTATTTTTAAATTACGTTAATATTTAAAATATCTCTTATAATATGAATATTTCATTATTTATTAATATTTTCCTTAAATTTTCCATTCATATGAAGTGTTTGACAACTACTAACTTTATTCATAGCTTTTGAAGAGAGATTAGCTAGATATTTTACTCCGTTTAAGTTGTTGGATGGGAACTCGCCTAGAAAGCTTATTTTTCTCTTTTGTGTACTATAAGCTGTTTTATACTAAAGTTTTCCTAAAAAAACTTGGGGGAAAAAAAAAACACAACCTATTGCAGTTTAGTACTAAAAGGGTATTAATATGTACCGTGCAGAATAATTTCACCCAAGCTAACTGCAAACAACATTAAGTCTTCTGAAGGTTTTTATTGTTGCAGCTAATACGATTCCAAGAACAAGTGGACCATCACGGGTGGCCGTGGTCTTTAAGGCGCGTACTCATGGGGTTCGACTTCCACCAGAATCGTCCTCCCTGACTGTTTTACCGCTTGTGATGTCTCTGCAGTTATAACGGACATTAAACACTATTAAAATGGTTTCCCGGAATATTTTAGTACTCTCTCGAATGCACGTAGACAAGCGATTAAATGACGAAGGAACTGGACAAGGATTCCAGTTCATAGGTTGTGGATGGCTCTTGTAGGTTGATTTTATATACAAAGAATGACAGATAAATTTAAGTGCTAACTTAATATGTTAATAGAGTTATCATAAATGTTATAACAATTTTATAGAACATGACTGATTTTCAACTTCTCCCCAAACCACGGTGTAAAAATTCATTAAGAAAATAAATGCAATATGGAGCATAACAAAAATGAACCAAGCTTAAAGCCAGCACACAATTACAATAAATCACCTGACTACAAGATATGCAAAAAATACCCATGGAAATAATAATAATAATAATAATAATAATAATAATAATAATAATAACTAATTGTTAGATTGTCAATGCTCTCACCACAGACAATGAGTCGGGCTCAATTAGCCAGTTACAAAGAATCTTGCGGGTAGGCCTTGCTAAAGGATATCGTCTTAAAAAGATGGAACAGAGTTTATGCACAGTTAGACGACAGCCTCGAGCAAGTACAAGCCCAGAGTCCAAACGAAATTACTTACACAAATTAGCCTAGCGGCGAGTACTTATTGTATACAGTGCGAATAGAGAAACAGATCACTAGATTTATAGGAAAATAGTACAGGTCTACACAATTTTTGCTGAATGAAAACTGTTCATATTTCTGATTCCTTTCTCATGGAATCTCTCAAACCAATCTTAGTTTTGTCTCATCCGGCTACAGTTTTTCAGAAATCAATATTATAGAAAATAAGTTTTTATTTTTTCATTGAACAAATGCATAAAATAAATACTCTGAGAAATTTAAAAAAGATAATATATGGTTCATTTTGTGAATGGGACAGCAGGGCTAAATCAGAGCATTGGACCAGAAAAAGTTGACCACAATGGAGCAATTTAGAACCTAGAAAAAAAATATGAAGTATGAACTATTTGTTTCTCCATCAAATGCCCTTCTTCCACCACTCCATATTAAGTTAGGCCTGATAAAGCAAATTGTTACTGCTCTGAATAAGGATAGTGATTGTTTCAACTTTCTTGTTACAAAGTTCCCACAGAAAACTGAAGCTAAGATAGCAGCAGGTATCGTGAGTTTATATGTTTATATGTTTGACCACCTTTATTCTAGGTACTCAGAATGCTGCAGGTCTTCTCGAATGTTGTCATTTACTGTGTAATGGCAGAAATGATGTGGGCCTAAACGACGCACTTGTAAGTTATCATCTCTCTTAAGGATGGGCGCAAGACCAAACTAATATATAAACAAACTATTTTCATTTTTTATCTTCACCAACTCTAACCAAGTAACTCGTCAAAATTCCAAATGTTTTAGCCCAAGTAGATTACCTGTCTAAGCTTGTAAATGTGTGATTGAATATGAAATTTTAAAAACAATTCGTGAAAAATAACGCGACTTTTGAGTACTAAAGTACCAAGATGCTTTGATTAAAACTGCAATGGCAATATTGTGCTGCTTTTTAACTTTGCAATTGCGTCATTAGAAAATGGAAGATAAAGGCACTAAATTTTATAGTAGCTTAGGTTCGCATAGATTAAGTAGCTGCTGTGTAATAAAACGTTTATTGTATAAGGATAATTTTAATCCTGGAGAACAATGCACGCCAAAGACGAATTGCGTTGACACATTCCAGTGAGCCATTATGTTGTTGCGTCGCACGTTGTGGAACGCGTATTAAAGCTGAATTTATGAACTGGCTTAAATTACATACCCTATCTATTTGGTTTTGAATGACAGACTCCGTGCTTCTAACATAATTTACATGCTAAATATTCCGAGTGGCAAATGACCTCATTCATGCAAATCAGAAATGAATGAGGTTGTAGCCACATCACGACAAAAATAGAAGAGTCAAACAGAATGAGAGCAACGAAATTATTCCACTGATGAAATGTATTTAACCCTTGAAGTGATATTCTCACCGGATATGAGTATCAGCGGAAGTAGCTGTGAACACGATCTGAAATGGGGAGAAGATAATCTAATTCTTCAGTCCATTAATTACTCAAAGTTACTTCCCGGAACTTCTTCCACTTTAATATTTCCCTTTAAATACCTGTGCTGTTTAATAAGAAATATTTAATCTTTCGTCAATAGATTGTCTCTATTTAGTTAGTTAATAATAAATAGCACTAATCATTTATTCACATAAACAGAGAAAAGTCACACTTTATTGTAATTTGGAATGACCGTTTCATGTGACGTCGTCTTAAAATTGACCAATGAAACGAAACAAAATTTTGAATTTTGACCAATCACAGCCGGATATAGTAGTGAAACTATCGACAAGTTTTATCAAATCCATTTTATCACGGACGTGCATTTGTCTTATGGTCAGCCTGGCCAACTTTGTACCTCAACTATATAATTCCTGAACATGCATTGTCGGTCCTGGTGGTGTAGTGGTAACCATACTTGCCTTCTAAACCCAAGTTCGCGGGTTCAAACCCGGCCAAGATCGATGGATTTTTGGGCGGAAAAATCCTAAGTATGACTTCCTTCGGAAGGGAAGTAAAGCCGTGGGTCCCATGTCGTACATTTACGGCACGATAAAGAACCTCAAGCATGAAAGAAGAGGCCTCTGAGAAAAATTTATCGGTCGTTTCACGCCCGGAATAGAATGGGACGCTGATGACCTGAAATGTTAAAGAGCGTCCTTAAATAAAACGAATCAACCAAACCGAACACGCATCACTGATTACTTTACTGTATTTTCAGTAATTGTAACTTTAACTAACTTAATGTGCATTCACTCAAGTAATTTATGTGTATTCAACCAAACAGATAGAAATCATTTTATAAAGTATGTAACGATATCTACCTTAGCACCATAAAACTTAATAAACATGTTGTTCAGAATTTTAAAATGTTTTCTCTGTTTTGTTTTTCTCAGTTGGTATTAGTAAATCGAACGGTAACGACTGCAACAGTCGACTTTCGTATATTTCATTCTCACAACTTCTGAATAGGGGTATTCATAAGAAAGTATAAACATTTATATAATTGTTATTAATCTGTGCTCGAATTTCAAGTATATATTACTTTTATTCTTATTCTATTCATGAAATAATCCTAAACCCGTATTTGACTCTTCTCTATTGGCATTACTGACAATATACATTCGTCTGATGCTAGATGGCTTGAAAAGATTAAGTATTCATAATACAGATATACAATTATTACAATATTGTAAGCCAAGTTTAAAAGAATTATATTTTAATTCTTATTCTATTCGTGAAATAGTTCTAATAAATATCCTCGACGGTCTGAGTTTTCCAGATAAATTCACTCACGTTTCAGACCCTCTTGTGATGTTACTTGCGATAATTTTAAGTAATTATCTCACCATAAGCACTCTTGCAACACAAAAACATCTTCTATAGCTTTCATCGGCTACATTTCATATCCTTGAAGAAGTTAGGTTGTAATAAAACTAGTGTACTTCGCATTTTTCAATGTGTGATAAAAATTTCAATTTGTTTGGTAAAACCACGATGACCACGAATTTTTAAATTTGTTCCTGACATTCTTTGCGAAGTGTCATTTGGTCATTATTATTACCTTAGATCGTTACATATCTTTTCTGATTCCTATTTATGGAATGGGGTTACAGTTATTTCATACACCCGTAAGTATGACTGATTTGTGTTTATCATGTGGGGTGAATTTTCGAAGGAATGTGCAAATGTATTTTGAATGATCGTATTTACTCAGCATATAATCACAACATTCAAACACCATTTCATTGTTCGAAGAAAGCATTTTATATAATTACTCCATGTAGAAATACTTCATTGTAGATTTGCGATCCTCATACAGTTTAGGATCATTTTTACAGGTCTCTCTATACAATTAAACTATCTGCCGTCTCAATAATTTAAGAAGCTTGGGACTTGATAGTTTTTATTTCAAAGTCCAACTACTAATTTAGGGGCAAAGTCAAATTCAAAGATAAACACAACTGCTTGGGTGTGCCGTATTTAAAAATACAATTAGTTTTCCATAACAAGAAGTAAAAACGCAACGTACAAATATCGTTACACATAAATCACACTGTGAAAAATGCGCAGCTGTGAAAATACATAACGCGTCCAAATGGTAGCATCTCCCATCGTATTATTGCCCATTGTACTTAAGTATTTAAGGTTTGCATTATAAACCAAAATAACGACGCCGTTAATAAAATATAAACACTCTAATTTTTTTTTCAATTTATAAGAAAAGTAGAAACGGGTTTATTGTTATTTGCACATTGTTTTGCTCGTTTTATATGTGAAATATTTTGTAATAGCCCCAACTCCATTCTGAAGTTTTAATAGAAAATCCCTAGATTTTTATAAGTAATTATCTTTTAATTTTCCAGCACATATTTACAAAAATGTGATCACGAGATTCAGATTTAGTCAGTGTAAGATAAATGACTGTAAATGCAATCTACAATATTTTCAGAAAATGTTGCATGTGTGTACGGAGAAACTTTTTATACCCATCTGCAGTAAATATTGTTTGTTTTAATCATACGTCGTGTTGTTTTAAAATTTAATTCATACCATACTTTTATCTTTGAACATAAGCTTATAACCAATTTATTATAGGTTCGTTATTTCACAGTACAAATACCGGTACTGGTAGTGGGAATTTATAGGGTAGACTAGCCAGTCAGATACTTGTGTACAGTTTGCCCACCATCTCTGCCAGCAGGTTTGCATGCCTGTGTTACAGTACATACGAGGTCTACTAAAAAGTATCGGGAATTTTGTGTTTTTTCAAAAAGTATTTATTTATTCATGAATATCTATTTTGTCCCCTTCAAAGTAATCCCCACCAGATATTATACACTTGTGCCAACGTTTTTTCCAATCATCGAAGCACTTTAAAAAATCGTTTTTTGTGATCTTGTTCAGCTCCTCCTTCGATGCCGTCTTTATCTCCTCAATCGTGGCGTAGCGTCGTCCTTTCATGGGCCTCTTCAGTTTTGGAAACAAAAAAAAGGTCACAGAGGGCCAGGTCTGGGGAGTACGGTGGCTGCGGCATCATAAGTGTGTTGTTTTTGCCCGCAAATTCGCGCACAAGCAACGATGTGTTATCAGGGGCGTTATCATGGTGCAAAAGCCAATTTTGTTCTTCCACAAATCCGGGCGTTTCTGGCGGATTGCGTCGCGCAAATTGCGATAACTTGCAGGTAATATTCCTTGTTGACCGTTCTACCCTCTGGCAAGAACTCATGATGCACCACGCCCCTGCAATCGAAGAAAATTGTAAGCAAAACCTTCACATTCGACCGAATTTGGCGCGCTTTTTTCGGTCATAGCTCGTGTGGCAGCATCCATTGGGATGATTGAGCTTTAGTTTCCACGGCATAACCATAAACCCCATGATTCGTCACCAGTTATGACCCTGGAGCAAATTTGGGTCTTCGCGGACAGAGTTCAACAGCTCCTTAGCAACGTTAATGCGATGGTGTTTTTGGTCAAAATTGAGCAACTGTGGTACGAATTTTGCGGCGACCCGTCTCATGCCCAAATGATTGGTAAAAATGGAATGGCACGAGCCAATCGATATATTTAGGTCCTCAGCATCTTCTCTAACGGCGATTCGACGATTGGCGAATACAATTTTCTTCACTTCTTCAATGTTTTCGTCTGTTGTTGACGAACTCGGGCGTCCGGGACGCTCTTCGTTGTTCACATCTTCTCGACCCTCTGAGAACATTTTGTACCACAGATAAACGTTGCGTTGGTCCAAGGTAGCTTCACCATATGCCACAGTCAACATTCGGAATGCATCCGCGCACTTAATTTTGTTTTTCACACCAAATTTGATGCAGATTCTTAGTTCCATTTTTTTTGGAATAGGCAAAAATCGAAGACGAGCCAAAACACGTCCAAGCAAAATAACTGTCAACAATTAACTGAACATTCAAAATGGCCGAGCTTGTCAACATAAGTGAGGGACATGAGTACCATCATAACGCCACAAAACAATCGAAAATCGAATATACGTAGCCCGCGGAAATTCAAAATTCGCGATACTTTTTGAAGAGACCTTAGATATGAATCAGATTACAGTTCCAGGGCTGTAAAACAAATTTTGTGTATATAAAAAAACATGATTGAGAAAATGACGCATTAGCCTCTTTTAAAGGTTAAGCATTTCCCTTGGTCTCTCTCAATCCAGGACGTGAATCTGAATGGCTCTAGCCAAATTCTCCTTAGGTCAATTATGATTTACAGACTTCTCAATTGTTCAAATATGTAAACCAGAAACTAATAACCTAGTTTAAACATGAAGGGAATAGTTTGATTTGTTTATAAGAATAATTAGTTAAACGTATTTCCTTAATGTCTTATAGTTAATTATTTAGAACAATGATTGATTTTGGTTTATTTACGAACGCCTTTTAACGTTTCAGGTCATCAGCTTCCCATTCAATTCAGGGCTTGAAACGGCCGACAAATTTTGCTCAGAGGTCTATTCATTTAGGATTGAGGTTTTTTGTGCCATAAATGTACGACACGGGGCACACGGCTTTACTTCCCTTTCGAAGGAAGACATACTTATTAGAAGTTTTACGGATTTTGAACTCGCGATCTTGGGTTTAGAAGGCAAGTATGGTTATCACTACACCACCAGGACCGACAAGAACAATGATGTTAACTTTAAAGTGATTTAAAATCCTGACTACATTCCCCTATGTCACGGTTACTAATGAATTAGGTAATATGTAAGTTCTCTGTATTGCTTTAAGGCGATGGAAGATAAATAGCTACATGACAATATCATACACAACATGTTTCCAAAACAAACTACGTAAGAACATATGGTATACTATTAGAGAAAGAGAGAAATGTGAGTGGGTCCCGTTTCAACCTCCGTATTATAACATCGGAATTAGAGTTATGGAGGACAATGAAATAATGTAATGGTTTACCCATTCCAGTTTTAGATATTTCTGCTCATTTGCACATTCCTCACAACAGGTCTGAATTTGGACATATCTATTATGTTAATGAACCCATTTTCTCTTTTATAAAAATGCACACAGAGTGCGGGAAATATGTAGAAAGGAATATCGAGTAGAAAGGAAATGAAATAACAGGAACAAATTGTCCCTGATCGTTGTGGTGCTGCAGGCGTAGTTCCAAAGCTCCAATTGTGTTTATGTATTGACAAGAAAACTGAAAACGAAATAATTTACATTTTTATTCGGTCTATCACAGAATATTACTTCAGTGGGTTACACGCTGTAATTAATTGAAGTTAAAGGACAGTAATCGTTCATAAAACTTATTGTAGTTCTCAAAACACGTTACCCTCTCCACGAAGAGACACACTGAGTGACAGTGCCTGACTTCTGGCTAGATTGAAGTGCAGCCTGCTGATGACTGCGTCTCCGCCAATGAAGTGGTTTATTTGATTAACTATAAACACACGTCATGCCGCAACGTAGCTATGGGGTTGATTCATATCGATGCTTATATCTCCATATTGAACCGTCTGAGACCATTCGTTCCCATTTTCAAAATCCTTAGTAGTATCAAATCCCGTTTCTATTCGTAAATTATTTGTAAATATATTTTCTGAAGCTGTGTGATCTTATGCTTTTATATAAACACAAGAACATCCATAACAATATTAGTATTACGTATGGAAACTTCTTGAGTACCCAGATAAGTCAGCACTTTCATTCTATTTTGATAGATGCTAGCCCGTCTAGCAACCAGCACCTTATACATTTATTACACCATAGGACTTTTTTAAAAAATGTATATAATACTGACTTTAAAGGATTTTGTTGAGCATCCCAGGACAATCTCCATGCTTTACCAACTGAGAAAGAGGTTGTATTATTGAATTTAATAAACAAAATAATATCTTTACGCATAACTACATGTTGATCGCTAACAGATGTGCTTGTCTGCTTAGTCCATCCGAAAGCTTCTGTGCGCACTTTGGTATGTGGGATTAAAGGACAAAAGGGATTGACAGCAAAGTGTTCACAGCAAATGGCCGTTGCTATGGTAACATAAAATCACAGCTCGAGTTGAGTTGTGACGTTAGTCGGTATTTTCCGCTGCTATTTTGAAAACAAAGGAAAGCTTCACCGCGCAGTGTTTAGTAGGAGCATAATTTGTTTGTTCAAAGTACTCCTCGCAACTTCGGAACATGCTGTCATCGCCACTAATAACAGAAATCCAAAACCGACACTTTATTTTATCCCACTTTTTTGTCTAGCTGATTTGAATGGTGTATCAATAAAAATGACTTTGCTTTTTGCATGGTGAAATAAAATTTGCTCTTTAGCCATGGGGGCAGGTCTTGAATCCCCAATTGGGAAGTATTTTCGAAGTTTTCCTTTCTCTGAGATTGAAATGGAAGTAAATTTAGAAGTTTATGGACTGTCAGCTGGATTCATTTTAAAGATATTAATTTAATTTATTCATATTTTAAAGATATTTGTCAGTAGCGACCAAGGACTTGGCAAATTCTGTATCAGCCAAATGTAAATATTCACTGCAGCAATCTTATGTAGTAAATGTTTAGTGTTTTTTAGAGTGAGTGATCCCTATGAGATTTAATACATCATTTTTTTTCGATCTAAGGTCACATTTAAAATATACTTGTAACCAGTACCAAATTATACAGAGTGTTTCAAACTTTGGTAGTGCGTTCTTCACACCAAAACAAGAAAAAATTCCATATAAACATATATCCGGAAATCCTTAGTTTTTGAGTTATTAATAAAAGTTTATTTCAACCTAAAATAAAAATCACTTTGTTGCTAATCAAATGTTGTTATCGATACAAGTCTGCTAATGCATTCATTGTATCCTAGAAGACCATATGTTGTCAAGGAGGCTTATTACCATTTGTCGTTTGGCTACATCGGTGGTTAATCTGTTTCTCACCTTTTACTTGTGTTGCATGTTGTGTTGGATTTAACCATGACAGGAAAATCAATTTCGTGCCCCTCAAAATAACAAGAATCACGTGGTTTATACATGATGGGGCTCCAGCAAATTTTAGGCGCATTGTTCAAGATGCACTGGCGCATATCTACCATGACAGATGGATAGGTAGGTGAGGATCAGCTCCATAGCCTACACGTTCCTCCGACTTTAATCCTTTGTATTTTTATCTTTGGTGAAACAATTGGTTTATGCAGCAGACATATCTAATGCAGAGATACTTCATCAACGTGTCATAAAAGCCTGCGAAATCGTTTGACACGTTATGGGAGTATTCATTATGAGTTTTTCAGTTAACACTGTGTTTAATGGGTTTTGTTTCTTGTAAAAGTTCACTAACTCAAAAACTGAGGATTTCCGGACTTAAGTTATATGGACATTTTTATCGTTTTGCTGTGAGGAACCCGCCACCAAAAGTTGTATAAAAATTACTGAAACGTTTTGTATCAATGTAATATATTATTATAAACTGTAATCTAACTGCTAAAAATGGCAGCTACCTACATGCGGCTTTTGTTGTAAACAAGGAAGAAGTTTGTATGCATTAAGTTATGTTAATTAAGAAAGTTTAAAGCAGTTGTGTATTCGGACCATGTCTCTTCTATCTGACCAAATCTAGTACGTAAGTAGCAATATAGATACTCAACAGTCCTAAGGCGCCGGTTTATTCATTACATTATTTGTGTTCTACTTTAGTGCAAAGCAAGCTGGCTGAAACATATTTAGTAATGATGAAAAACACTAGCCTATCGTTATATTTCGGCATGTACTTAGAGCAAGGGTCTTATATTTATGTGGCTTTTGAAACCTGTTTGTCTGCGTATAAGAGCAAGTCACACCTGCGCTCTCCACATTGCCTCCTTTCTTCCTAATCAACTTGGCTTGCATTTTGTTTGTTTTACTGCTTCACAAAATGAACGTTTCCTTTCTCTGTAATGGGCATTGGTTTTAGAATCCAATTCTTCAAAAACATCTGTTGTAAACTCTTTTTGGCCAACAGTTTTAAGTACTTTAACATAATAATATAAATTGACTTTCACTTAAGTACGATTTATAATACTAACCGATTTGTTTTTCATTTAAAATACACTGAAATTAGCAGCCTTTTTATCATATTTCATTTACTCTATATCATATTTCTCATCCTGCAGGTTCTTGGCATTAATTATACCTGGTCATGAGATATTTCAAGAAGTTGCAAAACCCAATAAACAATTTATATGAAATAGAATGTGAAAAAACAAACAAACACACATGATTATTTTTAAGTTATAAATTTTTATACCGCGTATTTAAAAGATCCACAAAATTCCGTTTGTATGGAAAAAGTATATGTTTTATTAATATATATTTTAATATTGATAAGATCATGTAAAACTCAGGATATTAGCGAAAAATCTAGGTTCCAAAAGATGACACTTAACTTAATTACATCGTGTCTCTGCCCGTTGAATTATTAAATACGTAAAAACTGATTTAGCATATGTAAAAGTATTCTGCAGTGAATAATATGAATGAATGGTGTTTAACGCTTATTTTTACTACTGAAGCACCACAGGCGGTGGACACTAATGATACATGAAATGAAATGATATATTGGGAAAGGATTTTTAAGGAAGGAAACGTCCCAGGCTTAAGTTTAGGGTACCTCCCTGGCATTTGTCATTTATGAGGACTGAGGAAAATATGGAAAAAAACCTCAGTCAGAGAGGACGGTCCTGGCGGGATTCCAACCCCAGACCTCCCAAATCCCAGTCCGCGCCTTAACGACCTCGGCCGCCCTTGGCAGTTATTCTGCAATGAAATGGTATTTAATCATAAAATTAATATTTTCCAATTGGAAGATCGTTTGCTTTCCTGCGATAAATTTTTGAAGAGGTTATATGAATTGTGAAAGGAAGAATCTATTTTTAATTTGATAAGTAAAACGATTTGGCGTATTTTCAGAATAAGATGTGATTCGCCAAACTAACATATCTTAGACGTATTTTTTTTAAAATAATTTTAATTTAAAACATAAGATACTACAATATTTAGTGCTTGGGACAAAATCGCACCATTCAAAAAAAAATGAAACATCTACGAAAGCCTTAATAAAAATCGACTATGTTTACCCTGAAACAGCGTTCCAACAGATTTTCCTTCATTTATCAATCACTCGTGTACAGCATATATGATGATATCAAAGGGGAGGTATTAAGTGTTTTTTCTCTCAAGACTTAACACTAATAAATATATGCATATGTGCTACTAGAGCTGTTTCTCGGTGAGAAGAAATTAACCGTATAAATCTCTTAGGTTTGGAAAGAAAAATGAGATACTAAATATTTTAAATGCGTCCACAATCTGTAACAATGTGGAAGAACATATAGAACAAATTTCTGCCAAATAATAATAAATGGGGTAAATTAATTGTATTCTAAAACCTTATAATATTGCACATGTTATAAAATGTCTAAGATTGTTTATTAATGTTAAGAAATGCATTATCTTACTGGATATAGAGCACCTCATTCTTTATCCCGAACTAACCATAAACCCAACCGATCTTAGCCGCTGGAAATATTGATATATAAGTTTAATAAGCAAGCTGTTCCACTTAGAAGTATCAGTAAATTAATGTGCACCATTTAAAAACAGAGAAATATATTGGCATTATTTGCGTCTTACAAATACAGAAGATCTGCATGTTTATACAAAATGGTATGAAGATCGTGCTCAGGCATGTGCATTAATGTTTAATGCAAGCTTCGCATTTAAGTAGAGTAACAGACACCCTATGGTAAGCATTTGTATGTCACAGCAGAACATAAAAGTGCGGTTCACCATGAGTGGAATCTACATGTCTGCAGGGTAACTGCAGGCGTACACATCAGTTACATTTGTCATTTTAAAATAATATAAAGGTATTTATACCAAGTGATTGGAAAATTGCATGTCAAAAAACTGTTATTATACTTAAAACTATCCCTTATTTCTCGATACCTCTAAGCAGAATATTTTGTATATTATTATTAATATTTATTATATATTCATTTTCCTCTAGCAGAAGTTTTTAATATTCTTTTATTTAGGCTTTATTAGATATTTCTGAGTATATTCGTTTCGATAATTGGCCTTAGAAAGATAGATTCTTGATAAATGTTTCACAGTAATCATTTATAAATGTAATTATATATACGTGTGCTGAATATATATTCAGGCTTGATCAAAGGAGTGTAATCAATTTCACCTTACTCTCTAAAGCATCATACATCCACTCCACACTCAACCACCCATCTACCGTTTTCTTTGTCTATCCGATCATTCGAGCGTCCGTTCGTCCTATCATGTTGCTATTATTTAATTCATGCATTTATTCTTTTAAAAACAGCGCTATTCGACATATTCTGGACTGCGGATTTCAGACAAGTATTTTATGCACCGTTGTTGTTATTAATGCAGCTCATGTCAGTGTTCGTTATTAATAGCAAAATACGTTTTATTGCACCAAAATTGGAGTTTCGTTCTTCTCGTTTGGTGAAAAGCAGGAGGAACTATACCTACCAAAATAGAATAGATAAATCATGTAACTTTTAGGAAAGATATTAGGCTGAATCTTTTGATAGTTTGCACTTTCTCAGAGACTCGTCCATCACTTTAACAACTCTTACAGAACGCGACGTTCAGAAGTTGCAACATCGGCTGTCATATTCCTGCGGTGTGAGACGATTGCAAACATTGAACGTTACATATGGGGAAATAGAAAAGGCTTTGATCATCAGAAGCTCCGTGAAGGGACGTAAAAGGGAGAACATCTGCCACATTTCTGCAAAAACCGCCTTAGTCCTTTTTAATATTCAGGGAGCTGATTTATGTGGTTGCAAGAGGCCCATAGCTGGGTCAGCATTCTGCGATGGTCCGGTGTAATACACTACTGTTACAAGTACAAGATAAAGCGCGGGTGCTCTTGTTCTTCTGAAAAATAAATTACCGCCCCTCGTATCAGAAATGTATCTCGGTTTTTCTTTGTCATGCCGCATAGCCCCAGGAAAGAAAAAAATATATATATCTTTACGTGCTACACTATTCTGAACGCCAGGCGATTTCAACTTTAGCTAAATAATATTAACATTACTACCGCAGATATTTATTCAATTATAGAACAGTAATCTCATTCACAGTGTAAAAGTCCGTTAATCAACCCCAAAAGATATCCAGTTGATTGCATGAATGAATTTTATTTCAGCAATTAACATTACAATTACATTTACATTCCCCTCTACCTTTGTAACTATTTTTATAACTTCATAATTGATATAACTTAAAATTTTTGCATTTTCAACGCATTGTCGTTTAGTTTTGCTTATTTAATTGATTAGTGGACCCTTGTCCTCGGCTCATCAGCAGTTTCCTACTGGAATATTCGGTAGACTTGGGTTCAACTATTCTATTAGAATTCAAATTATATATCTCATCAAACTATAAAATATACTATACTCAAATATACATATATTTGAACCAATTTCATTCAATATTACAAACAAGTAAACATGTTAAAATCAAAGTAAACGATTTACATTTCCATATTCTCTACTGCTATTAAAACATTTAAATTCTCACTTAATCACCCTGACTTTATGGGTTTGTACATCATTACAATTAACACTAGGTTGAGTATTTAATGGGGATATTTATTCACTCCTTGATAGTGCAATTGTTCTCATTTGCCTTGCCCACCTTCCACAACAATTGTTGTCTTACCTTACTATGTATTTTCCGAGTTTTTTTTTAATATTTTCATATGATTTTAGATGTAAAACTATTCTCCTTCTTATTTCATTTGGTGAGCTTTCCCACTATATCCAGTTTAAAATAACTCACTTTAGAGAGCCTTTCCAAAGAGAAAATTTAATATACACACAATTAAATATTAAGAGCAATCACATTTTCTTTCGGGAAAAATATTTTTATCTAGTTTAAGTAATATTTGAGGATTGTTTTTATTTTTTTCAGGGCTCATATCCTCTCCTCTGTAGCCATTAGCGCTCGGACATTGTCATCTTATACGAGCCTCAGATGCGTCATCAGTATTTGACATAATTACTTTTTAAACAACGGAATAGCTTACTATGCTAAAGAAAAAGTGAAATAAACAATTTATTCAATATATATCAGTTATACATAACTGAAAACAAATTATGGCAACAGTAGAGTAGCTCTGTCTTTGTGTCTTTAATTGACTAATACATTGTTCATAATATGTTTCTTCATATTGCTCCAATGCGTATTTTAGTGCCTCTCGTTTGAAACTCTGTTCATTCCAAGCTCATAACTGAAAGCTTTTGTATAAATGTAATATTTTTTTAAAATTTTGGATAACATTATAAATAATATTAATTAATAAGTTGTCTATATAGTGTTCTTTCCAAATTTTGAAATGTAAGAAATTTTAATATTTAATGTTTATATTCGCTGATGGTATTAAAATGATACAGCAAATGTTGAATACGGTATTTTATTAACAATTTTGAAAGCATTAATATTACGTTATTACTCTATGTCTATGCCAGGGGTCTTCTATCCGTCACACAGTGCGTGCCATCAAGCTATACTATACTATATATACTTTATTTACTATCCGTGTTCATGTTAAGTATTCTGTTCTCATAAAGGGCACGGACCACTGCAAATGGGTCACTTCTAACCCGCAGGCCTTTCGTTGAAGAACCCTGCTCTAGCTACATCTTTTATCCAACTTAAAATTTAAGTTGTACACAAACGTCAAATCGGTGCCTGTATCCTTGATCCTATAAATCCTCATTCTCATAGGCTAAAGCAGCAAATCCTTACTATGCTGCGGTCAGTACATAAAACAGAGTATGGTAGGTTACTGGGGCAGACACGCAATGCTGGCTAGTAAGCTGTTCTAATGAAGAGTGATGATGTAGCTACCCCAACTGCAATTACCTGTCAACTAACTTCCTTCTCTTGTTTCAGGTAAGAACGATACCGAAGTTGGTCACGCAAGTGCAGTGATGACCCAATCAACCGACTCGGTAAGCAGCAGCTATTTTCTCTTCACCAACTGGAGGCTCACTATATCTTAGGATCCCGCCTGACAGGGACTCGTGTGTGGAAATGAAAGTAAATAATTTATTTATTAAGAAATCCTCAGATATTCTTAATGTGAGGAACAGGAGATATTCACAGTTTCTGCTCAGTGTTTGATGTACGAAAGTGACATCGCCGTAGAATCAGCAGGCATCTGTGAGAGTATGTTACTGTTTAAACGAAAGCGAGAATACCAGACACTCGGAACACTCAGTAATTAATGTGTATAGTAAAACTATGCATGAAAACAATATGCCTGCTTGCATAGTTACCTTGTGTTTTGTTTCCATAAACGGATTTAAAGGCCTATGCTCTGAGTAAACAGGGGAATAAGCTCAATAGGGGTTCTCTTTCTGTCAAAAGTTGACGACACAACTTGTGTAGAGAGTTGCGGGGGAGGTAACTGCTGCGCTAAATGTGTATTAGTAATTTGGGCACAGAAAAACTTTCCACGGTGTAAAGCTTATAAATGTGTTTTTCTTCCTGTGTTCGAAAGAAAACATATTTGAGATACTCAAAAATTTAGGTTGTTTATTCAAGTGCTATTGCAAGCAGAGCAAAACACATTTTAAAGTCTGAACCTCTAATCTTCTTCGCCTTAGACTATATAATAACTTAAAAAATAGCAGTTTTCTTTCCTTCTAACTTCTTATGGGTTATAGACGCCTCCATTTACGAGCTGTAAAACGATTGAAACTTTTCCTGGCGTATTCTAGAAGAGTTGTGGGAGAGGCAATCCCCTTTCCCACTTTTAGACTACATCATACGAAGCCCTTGAGAGCTAGCGACCCTTAGAATGCAGTGATTGCCTTCCTTTTAGTTCCCCTGGGGTGGTATTGTGTTTTGTTAAAGGAAAGAAGGACTCGCGAATAGTACAGTCAAGGGTGAAACCACTCTTCTCAAGGTATCATTCACTTCATATAAGTAAGAACCATTCAGTACTTGTGGTAATTCATATGTGACAATATCGCATAATCACGAAATACCCAGCTAAATATACTATTTATGTACTCTCGGTTCTTATTATCATTGTTTTGCATGGAACGTTTTTAAAATTTTAAATTAAAACTATTTAATGTTTAACAGATAGGAATAATTTAAACTATGGAAATAGTGCTGAGGAGAAACCAGTTCCAAGACCTAAAATATCGTTAAAAAAGGGGGGGGTTAAAATAAATTTAAGTCTCTTAAGTTCGAAGTCTGATTTAAATTTAAAAATTAATTACGGTAACTATAAATAACGTCACGAGTTCAGTTTATTGAAAGTAATTCACGGAAATTGTGCATGTAATGACTGTTTCCTCTGTAAGTCGTTCAGGTTTACCTTCTCTGAAAAGATAATTTAAACATGACTGTATATTTTGCATAATGTGATAAGAAAGTGAATGACAGGTTAAACTGGTAAGAGCGTCCATAAATAAATCAATTAAAAAAACTGATATTGTTACCTGCATCACATTGTGTCACTTGCAAATATAACAACGAATTATTTGTTTGTGTTAATATATCAACTAGACTAAAAATCACATTGAATACAAGGTCATATTGTCGCAGCCCTCTATCGAGTCACCATCATAAATATCATTCTTTAAACCGCCAAGGGTGACCGAGGTCGTTAAGGCGCGAACTCGTGAGCGGGAGGTCAGGGGTTCGAATCCCGCCAGAACCATCCTCCCTGATTGAGGTTTTTTCCAGATTTTTCTTAGTTCTCATAAATGGCAAATGCCGGGGAGTACCCTGACTTTAGGCCTGCAACGTTTCCTTCCTTAAAAAACAATAATTTCCCAATTTACCATTTCATCTCATGTATCACCAGTGTCCACCGCCTGTGATGCCTTAGTAGTAAAAACGGGCGTTAAACTCTATTAAAATAATAGCATCCTTAGGCTGTACTAGAAGCGAAGCTATATCGTTTATCTAGAGGGAATTATACACATCCCTACTTAAATTAAAAATAAAAACAAGCAAATTGTGGTCCGTTGTAAGGTGGCCATCCAGCAGCAGATGCAACGTCCTCTCTCTTCAAGTTCCAGCTCTCGACTCAGAAAAGAAAAAGAAAAAAGAAAGAAAAAGAAAAAAAGAAAGAAAGAAAAGAAAAGAAAAACACGCGTCGCCCTGCTGCGCATGCGCAGATTTGCTTTTCCTCGTGAACAAGTCCCCAACCGTCACTTCTAGTCATTTACGGAAAATTTTATGAAAATGTGCGCATCTTTTTTTGCAAGAGAAAGATGAATATTTTCCCTTTTGTAAGTTTTGGCATGTATTATGCTGATAAAGAACATGTTAGTGATCTTAAATATTGAAACGTTAAAAAATAAATAGCAAACAATGTACGCTAATTAAAATATAGAAAGAAGACTGCAGTAATAACGGCATTTCTTATTTTTCTTACATATTTACCGTTAAAAGCATTTATAATAACATTCATGGCATTAATAACCGAAGTAGTCAAGTGAAAAAGAAAATTAATTTGTAGGTTGCAAGGGCAGCTACCTCTCCGAGTGATAGATACTAACCTCTAAATTATTAATAGAAACGAAAGTACCAGATATTTCGTTTGTAAATTTGTAGAGCATTAAGTGGAACCTATTTTTACTGTCAAAGCAATGAAGTAGCTTTTTATCTATTTTAAATGACTGCGTCAAAGGAAAAGCATTTCTCTATGTTGTTATTTAACTGAAAAAATAAATGTTTGTAAAATGTGGTCTATGTTATTATGACTTTATCCAAAAGATTCATTACTAAATTTCGTGAAAAATCAAAGGCATTAGGGAATAAGAGGACTGAATATCATCTTCTCTTCACAGATTAGGCCATTGCCTGTCAATACAGTTCACTCTATCTCTCTTTCCTCTTGGTTGCTAGCTTTTCGTATCCCATAACGTTCCATTCTATTAATATGATTTAACCACTTATTTCGATATGTTTCTATACTTTTTATAGAACACAGTCGGACAGATCTTAGGGGCTGAAGATATTTCTGTGTTATAGCTTTTGTACAAGGACCAGGCAAGCAATAAAAATATGAAGTTGCATTTGAATATTTGGCAATATGCTATGCGTACTTCTGCTCATTAATAACATTTTTAAATATTTTATAAAATATTTATATATAATGAAACAGTTGTTCAAGAAAAAGCATTTATATTTATAATAGAAGTAAAATATGATAAAGCATGTGCCCATTCAAAAACTTGCAAATTTTGCTGTCTATAGCAATACACAACTTTATTGATATACTTCCTGTATAAGAGTGAACAAAATAATTAATAATACAGTACATAGTAAAAATTGTTGAAAAGGAAACACCCTTAAAAAATCATGTCACGCTGGGATTCGAACCGCGGATTTTCGACCTTCCATATCGACACTCTAAATAACTGAGTTGCCGTACTCTCCCCCCAATCACGGGACAACGAACCTGTTTCGCCTATATATACCCCGGAGACGTCCCTATGGTTTTTTTCTACTGTGAAAGATTTATTTTTTAAGAGGAGATTCGTAAGGCTATGAGTTTAGGCACCAACTATATAACAGCTAATTTATATTAGAAATAGTTCTTTCACACTAGCCGTATTAAGATATTAGTTGGAAGACCGTTCAAATAAGCCTGGCTTATTCTTTCCATCTAATATCCTTCACGCGGTAGGTATGAAATATATATTTGTGTGTATAAATAATACAAAATAACTTACTTATAACTTTCGCCGTTATCGTCGAAATGACCGTATTATCAAAAACAGGTTATTTACATTGAAAAAAAATTCATTAGCTTACATTTGCGCATTACAGGACAAAATAGGAACATCAAATTATTTACAATAAATGTAAAGAGGTGATTAACCTCTGAACAATCGTTTGATAATTCCACGATAGATATTTTGTGTTATAACATTTGGTAGCATATATTTAAATATATTTGAATTAATTGTTAATAAAACGCAAATTGCAAGTTGCTGCCTACATATAAATAAATGAATAATTAATTTAAATATAGCAAAGGGAATATTCAGGTTTTGACTTAATGAAATGAGGTAGTAACAGCGTTCATTAAAACTATTGAAAAATAGGATAGTAAAATTATATTTCGGTTAAAACATTTCAGCATCATTTTTAAATAGAATTTCTATGACAATATTACAGTAGTGTGGTTTTAAATTTGCGATATTGTATTTTCATCTTTAATCAGAGGAGTAATTTACTCAATTCTGTGTAAGCTTTCAAAAGTCTTCCATTTTCTTTGCAAGCATACTTTTGAAATCGATAAAAATGACAGATTATATGAGGTAATTTATGATGCGATTTGCAGCTATATGCTTTAATCTTAACAGATTAAAATTATAGGCTCGTGAAAACACTCGCAAAGAATGGTAAAATGTTGAAATAAAAAGGAGAACTGCAGGACTAAATATAAAGTCTAAATAAGGCGATTGACTGTTAGTCTTGGAATTGTTTAAATGATATAGGTATGTTGTTATAATGTACTGAAGATATTTAAATCGTTTTAGACAGAAGTCAATTTTGTCACAGATGAAATTTACAGTAGAGTGATAGTTGATTGCCAGAAACTAATACATTATAGCGCACTCAAAGGGAAAAAGACAATATAAGAAAACTACCATATTGCATTACAAATAATTTACAGCGTATAATGGATTAGTCAACAAAGTATGATGTATAGTTCTCCTGAATGTTAAATAAATTAATATTCTAAAGATTATTATTATTATTATTATTATTATTATTATTATACAGTTTGACAGGAAAAGCTAAAGAACTATTCTGGATCTATTTAATCATCTGCCAGTCAATCGATAGAACTTGAAATTGTGCAGCAGGCAGCCGCTAACACATGATACAACATATAGGCTTTTTAAATGATTTCTTTTTATCCTTATTATTTTTGTAAGAACATGAAACCAAAGCAAGTATATAGCTGTTGATATATTTGTGCACTTTTGCCAGTATTTACTGAAAATTTGAGTGGGTTTATTGCAAAACTGTATAATTAGATTCTTATGTAGGTGAAATAAGTTTCTAAGATAATTACAAGGCAAAGGCACAGTGTGATTGTATATTTAAATTTGCACGCTGTGGTCTAGAAAGTGCCGTAAACTCGGGTTACTTTGTCCCTTGCGCTGTAACTTTGGCTCCCCTTTGCAAAAACAAATGTTATTTATTTGTTGTACCAGTGGACAAAAAGAAACATTAGCGTTATTGATAATTAACTATTAGGTAACAGCACGATGCATGTAGTTGCAGTGTTGTACAGTACTACAGTGTTGTAGTAATGTCGAACATATGTACATAATAGGGTGCTTTGCATCGTCTGTAAACTTTCCTGAGTACAGCAGTCAGTGATTGCTGAATAATTCTATTCAGTTCACATTTTTATAATTTTGGTTTCAGGAAACCTAATGTAACACTGCACTTTTAATTAGTATTAAATACTATTATGAATTGTGTGCTACCTGAGAGTTTTGCTAACAGATGAAAATTAGGATTACTTTTTTATATGTTTGATCATGGATGTGTATGAGCTTTGAAATCAGTGGAGTTGTTTCTTGTTCTCTCTCTAAACTTCTAGAGAACGGTAGAATGATTCCCTTGATGTAAATACTGCGCTAACACTGGAAGTATATAAAACCGTCTTCCGGTTTGTTGTTGTTTACGTTTCACTGCAACCACCAGGCAGAATAAATGGTGGGTGCTCTGTCGCATTTTCCTTGGAAGCTTTTTTTGGGGCACCTGTACAAAGTTTGCTGCTAAGGCGTGTAAGCTAAGGTGTGGTTACAACCAAAGTGCCATCGAATACTCGCCTCCGTATTGGTAACTTTGATGAAGTCACACTTAAAATATAGGATCGTTTTCATTTATTTTTTAGATTTGTCCTTTGAACACGACAGTGCAGTCATTGCGCGAATGCGCAGCAGATGTGCTTTGGTTACATTTGCTCCTATTTGTTATATTTATTTTTGTTACTTTATATTTTTACTCTGAAATAACGTTCAGACACTTAAAGCTCATTCTATTCTGTAAATATAGCGTTACAGGCATCATTATTTGTTTTTTTATTATTTTTTTAACTAAAAAATGTGCACTTGCGGCCATCAGGCACTCCAGCTAATTACACAGGGATACTTTTGGAAATAGTTTTCATTTAATTCGTAAAATAATACCCATTGATGTTTTACTCTTTCCTAAACTGCAACTATTATGCCCAGTTTTGATTATTAACTAGCGTTACTGAACTAAATACTGCCGTCTTAATGGGCCTGACTGCAGGGTGACTATACACCAACTCTAGTGAATTAGTGTTTATAGCCGTCTGAACATGCAACATAAGCACTGCTCGCGCTACAGCTCACAGCGTGTAGGACAAAACGGCTTCTCGTGCAACTGCTGATGTTTATATTTTAACAGCTGGTTTCTCTGAGTTGCCTCCACTTACTACGACTTATAAAATAACCAACTCTTTAATTATTTAAATTTCTTCACATTAATGCCAAAACAATACAAAAACTGCTCAAAACACCATCAGAAGTTTAGTTATAATTTTCATTATTTTCACTTTCTATCACCAGCATAAACAGCATGAATATATCGCAATGGCGACACAGTTTGGTTATTGTGAACCAGAAGTTGATGAGGATTAGAAGGGAAGGCTGTTCGCTTCTAGCTTTGCCTAGTGGGTCATTAGGGAGTATCGGCTTTTAGCTTTATCATTTTTTTTTTTCAAATCTGATGGAACTTTGCAGAAATAGGGATGTTAATGTGAACTAAAACAAATTAATAATTGTGTCCTGCGTCTTAAAAGTTCCTCATATGAAAAGCTATGTGATAACAGTATGTAAACTTTCCCACATCTTTCTGTATCTCTCCGCTCCTTTGGGGAGTGAAATTCGGTACTGGGGAATGAAATTCGGTACAGCTAACCTATTCATATAATTCTAACCACCTCTTCTGTAATATTGTATAACATTAATAAAAAAACTCGTGAGTAAAGGGAAATTAAATTAGAAAGTAAATTGTAAGATATCCTGGTTCTAAAGGGTGTTCCTGACCAATATTCATTTAAATCGCAGATCTCTGTTAAAACGTTTTACAGAAATTAAACCAACTTTTTCGTGCGTTTTCTGACAATTTAGTACTAACCCAGTTTTTCTACAACTGAGCATTTACAATTGCACTTTTATTCTACGACTCATTTCTGCTCTGTTTTTAATTGGAGTGACATACACGATGCACTTAACATGCCCCACAGAAAACAATCAAGAGGCGATTAAGCTGGCAATGTAATAGACCTGATCTTTCTTTTGTGGTTAAATATGCGTGAATATTAATGTTGAAGTGCAGTAGAGCTTCATTGTGCTGGAATCACATGTTCCTGCGTTCAGCAAATGGTACATCCTATGACAAAAAGTTAGAAAACGTTAATTTGTCTTAGTTCAAATAGTTCAGTAGGAGGGGAGGTATTATCTAGATGTCTGTGGGAGAGAAGAGGTATCGCATGGCTCAGATTAGGAGCGTAGTAAGGAAATAAAGCAGTTATTACTCTGGGGGGAAGAATTTGCCCAATGTGCGGAGAAAGCCATACAATCATTTTCTGGCAGAATGCAAGGAAACGGAGATTTTAAGAAATGAGCATTTATCACCACAGTTTCTGAATTCTAACAGAAGTTTAAACATCTGACGGGAAGCGTTGGTGCATTAGAGATACACACACAAATCGGGAATATTTCTAGCGAAGACCAGTCAAAGAAGGTTAACGGCTATTGTGAAGATGGGGAAGTTGTACAGGGGGTGTGGATGAATGGGAGGGGGGCTCAAGAGTAAAGGTTCCATTCATGTTCATGTGTTTGTATATAAAATTACTCATAGAAAATGTGCGATGTAAAGTATATCGATGCGTTTAAATTTTTGCATGTATGCATATATGTATATAGGTATGTGTGTGTATGTATGTATGTATGTATGTATGTATGTATGTATGTATGTATGTATGTATATTTTGATCGTTACAAGGACGATATTAGCTTGTATGGCCGTAAGGCCCATGCAACAGTTGTACTTACTTGTGTGTATTTTAAAAATGGTACAAAGAAAAGCCCATTACTATTAATTTGTCTCAAGTTCTGCATGGTTTTGCACTCTCTGCACAATTATCTACAGCCTTTACCTCATTCTGTCATAATCAGATCATGATGTACTAGCAATGAGAACTATCAAAGTTCGAACGCTAAATATGGGTGAATTTTGTTTTTATTATTATTTTTGCAAGTAAAAATAATCATTAGTACCCACATAATATAGCTTCCAATTGCAAAAACTTGTTTGGATATGCTCACATACAAACTTAAAGTAATCTTTGTTTTTAAATAAATATTGAATTAATTATTTTTAAATTAAATAAAGGTAACATATATGTTTTTATTTTAGAATAACTATTAATGTGATTTTTATTTTGAAAAGAAAGATTATTAATTCATGTTTTTGTCTTTGAGCATAAACATCTTAAAGTTAAAATATAAAGTTTCCATTAAAATATACATTATTCTAATATTAAACATTAATTTTACTTGCAAAATCTAATGTATATAAAACGTCAAACATAACGTGGGTTCGAACCTAAGTAGTAGTTATTGCTAGACACGTGCTTTTTCCCGCTCAAGCATCAGACCACACTGTCCGAAAAAAACTATTTGATTTAGCATTTACTATTTGACATAACTTGAACATTAACTGAGTGACATTGTAAGCCCAGCATCAGCGATTACTTCCGATGTTTCCCGAGTGGTTTATGGCCTTTGCTAATGGTGTATATCGTCGATCAGGTACCGTATTAACAGAGAATAACAAACCTAAGTAGGAGTGCAGGTGACAGGGAAGACTAGCGCAACACACACACCCATATAGCAGTGTAACAGAGGATTAAGTAGAACTGAAGACGCATACTTCATGCTTGGGATGTGCTTCTAAAACTGTGAATAACTCATGAGGCAGGTGTAAAGAAACAAAGAAAAAAATCCATCCAGTATGAACTACCATTCTTCAAAGTTATTGAAGTGCTGTTACACACTGTGTATATACAAATATATGCACAGAGTTCTACATTTAGACAGCATTGCGCTTTATACAAGGTATCCAAACTAAGCCATTCAGTGTTTACGTTCAACTGTAACACAGCAGGAAAAAATAAATCTCTGCGTAGTCCTTCAATATTTATAGGAATAATAAACAAAAACATAAATTTATGGCTTAATGTTTGGGGAAGGTAGATTGATTGATTCATTTATAGCAACAAGTTTGAGGAACACAATACATTTGCATTTCAAATGCACATAGCTCTCAGAGAAGGCGGCAGTTCACAGCTTATCGAGTTTAACGAGCTTCAAATTCCAAAACAATCGATTCTAAGTGAGGGCTTGTGCTCCTTATCTACCTTGGTTTCATTAATTTCCCAATCCAATTCTAGAAACTTCCAGTTCATTAACGCAAACTGAAAATGCCTATTAAGTGAAATGTTTCAGAATACTCCTAAGCATTACGGAAGAACGCTCTTGCCATTTGGTAAAGTAGTGTTAACAAACGTAAAAGTTGAAATTATGTAGTTTAGATAATGGTGGACACTCACGAAGATAAACTTTCCCAGTTACTCTTTGATAGTTTTCGCCTAAACGTTAATCATCGCAGAAGACTGGGGTACCCCCATGTCAAACGTTGGCACCAATTTTATTATGACTTTATCAATAAACTATTTATTGAACATAACAAAACAGATATGATAAACTCTGCTAACAAAGTTTCGGAGAAACAGCTTTGTAGTGTGCTCCCTAAATTAGCCAAGCCTTCATTAAATAATGTATAGCAACTTCTAACTAGAAGTATTCGGCAAATCAGAAGGTGAAATATATCTTTTGGATAATGAACGAAAACTCCTTTTTCTGATATGCGAATTTTTCTAAATCAGATAAAGAATTGAAGTAAAGAAAACCAAATTAAAACCAACAAAGGTATTTCATTTTTTTTCAGAACTATAGAGAAAGCATGTAACAAACTAAAAAGACAATCTCTTGACGAGGAAGCATTGTCTTGAAGCTTAATTCCATGCAATAGATGACAAAGAAGATGAGGGGACTAAACCAAGCCATCAAGAAGGAACCTGAACATGCGCGTTGTTGCAAGACGAGAGCAAACAGATTCCACAAATCACCCAGATCTTCATATCTTAACCAATCAAAGGTCAGATCTGGTCTTTAATGATTGTTTTATTTTCAAAAATAAAAATAAATTCTTGCGTTTACGGTGATTTTTTTACACGAACGATTTCTAGAAAAACATAAAAAAGGCCCTTGATAAATACCTCTAATCAGAAGAGATGTGTATGAAGTAAATAAACACTATAAAGCTAAGAGGAATTATATTGAAAAGTACAATGTGATTTTAATCACAAAATTATATATTTATATTTAGATAGATGAATTATTTAATGTTTTTGTGGTTTAATGTTTGAATTATGTATAATATTATTACTTAGTGGCTTTTGGTGCGTTTTAGTAACTAGCTTGCGACGTTTCAAATTATAAATTATTAGATAAGTGGGAATGATGGCGTGAAATATTTTCGTAAAATATTTATGTTATGTGTTTAAAAAACTACAAGTGTTTATTTCATCCAACTAACTCTATATATGTGTATGAAGCTTGTCATAGAAATAAAGCCAGAAACAATTCAAGTATCTGATCGTTGCAGCACTTAGTGTACCGAATTACGTCAACAAGAGATCGTACTTAAGGGCACGATTTTTCCCTCTCTTTGATGCTCCAACTTAACAACGAAGAACAGCTTGTGAAAATCATATAGATTTCTAGTCTGCACGTACCCTAAACCTTCCTTTTGACATCGTTTCTGTGTTGGATGAAAAGTCAGGCAATAAAGTGATCGTTTACCTCACAATGTAGATCCGCGTGGTCCGAGAAGCGATTTTGTGCGAAAATTGATTCCTTCCGCTGCAGAACTCATTGAAGAGCTCATTCTCGGCAACGATAATATCCTTTAAGTAAAAGAAAAATAGTCCAATCGATGGCAAGTGGATAGTACAATTTTGCATGATTGGTACTATAAGGGCACCAATGACCCGCTCACAACGACACTGCCACGCATTCTGACTTCCAATGCCCATTTTATCCTGAACGAGCTGAATTCCCTATTACCGGCGAGGGGCGAAGATGCTTGGTTGACCCTCCCGCTGCACGCACCTGAAATTTCCTCCTGCCAATCTCGCTCTTTCCTCTCACAGGGTTTCTTGTCACTTCTTTACCTTCGTCTCCCATTCACTCTTTTGAATTGCGTAAATAGTTATTGGATATCTTTTCTGTGTTCTTATTCCTATTTACTCTATTTCCTCCAAATTTCTTTTTTATCATACTGGTCAAAGGCAACTTCAATTTTCGAGAAGAAAAACGCAAGCTTGCAAACTTTTCTTTCTTCAGTAGATGGCCTTCTGACCTTTCATTATACGCCACTCTTGTATATCAGTTCTTTAAGGAACTCTGCCTTATTTTTCACTAAGATAAGGCTTTGAGGACTTGAGAACTGACATAATACATTTATGAGTTAAAACTCATCCAAAAATTGCGTATAATCTATCTAATTTGAAAAATGCACTATACTTAACAAAATATAAAAATATAATTACTTACTTGCTTAATCTGAGGGTTACTCGAGTAATAATACATTTTAGTTCCTTTTCGTATATTCTCTGTTTTTTTTTTCAATACATAATTTCAAAGAAGCTATAAAATGTATAAAATCGCAGAAAGATAAGTCTATAATATAAGTTTATAAGAGCAGATTTTACATATCATAAGTAAGATCTAACTAGGTTTCGAATACACATTTAGCTGTTTTTTACACGCACTGATTGTATTTCAGTAATGAGTTGCAATATATAATAATTTTCATTTGTAAGTTATCAAACATAAATAATTGGTCAGCACAGGAAGACAGCTGTATACATTGAAAAGCTTTATTTTTTCTACAGAATAAATTGGAGTATATTTAAAAGTAATAATGTCCTTTAATTCAAAATGTCCAATTTTCTTAAACGAAGCTATTTCCCCGAATAGAAAATTTGTTATTAAATACCGCTTTTTAACCGTTCATTTTTCAAGTATCTGCTTCATTTTTGTAGCTGTTTTATTGCATATCTTGTTTTGCAGGAAACACTATAAAATTAGCTAGTCTTTATTAATTCAACATTGTCTACTAACTGAACTTGGAGCTTTTCCAAACAGATTGATTACAGCTAGAAGAAAATCAAAATGTATTCTAATGCTTTAACATATCAAATTGGCACTTGTCAAATAAATTTAGCAAAGAATTTCGATGTTTTAAGCAGGTAATGAACAGGTAAATACCTGAACGTAGAAATTTGTTTAATTAAATATAAACTTTTTTCAGGTAAGAAAAACTAAATTTTTCTAAAGATATTTCGTAAATGAGGAAACAACGACATTCCAAACAAAACTGCTACTTTAGTTATTTTATTCCGCTGCTTTCTCACAAAAAATATAACTGAAAAAGATTACGCACACACGTGTAGCAATATTAACAAATCTAGTAAGATTTTCCAGTTTTCCTCACTTCAAATGCATGGAATATGAAAATTTGACAGCCCAAATTGTATGTAGATCAACCTAGTGTGCATTGCCTTATCGTAAAGTTCTTTCATCTCGGTGTACATATCTTTTGAACCTCAAGGGCTGTGGCTGTGTATTTACACCCTATGATCCGAAAAACATCCGGCTACCCTACTCTTCCCGCAGTCCAAGTTGATCACATTGTAGGAATAGCTTTTATTTTGACATTATTCTTTCATATCAAGCTGTGTGTAAATCGAAGATCCGTGGGTAGAGTCTACATCATGACTTAGAAAAAAGTTTATCTTATTGGACTTCAAACATTTATGCATATAGGTTAATCGGAGGATCAATGTATAGGGTGGTGCAAAAGTAACTACACTTACTGAATTTCAACCAACAATTTTTATATTTAATACTAACTATACATTCATTGAATTTCAGTTAACAAAGGATTTCACCTCTTTTGTGTTCAAACGGTTTATCTTCTGCTGGAACACTCTGACACTAACACACAAACAGAGCTGAATGCTGCTGTCCAGATTGTGGAAGGCGTCTTCATGTAAACATTCGGCCTTCAACAGTTTGTGGTTTCCTTCCAGACACTTATCTTTAACCATACCCCAAAGCAAGAAAACAATTGAGGTAAGATCATGGGATCCTGATGGGAATTCAATTGCTGAATGACGCCCAAACACTCTTCTATTGTAAACGTTATCAACGTGCGTCCGAAAAAAATGTAGCATAATGCGCAGGAAGTCCATCATGCTGGAAATAGAGTTGATCAAATGGCATGATGATTCCTGGTGTAACCTTATGAAATAGAGCTAAGTAGTTGTTACCATCGAGATTTTAGATATTAAAATGCGGCCCAATTACACCATTTGTCTATATTGCACCCTACACATTTACGCCTGGTTGATTTAGCGCTTGCTCCAAAACTACATGATGCATTTCTGTGTACCAATAAGTACAATTATGTCGGTTTACATGTCCCGATACTTAAAGATTGTCTTATCCTACCATACGGTGTTTTAAAAGAAATTGGTGTCATGTCGATACTGTCACAAAATTGTAGGCGCCTCACTGGGTCATCTCCATCAAACCGCGTGTCACGTGGAATATACACTTTGAACTTCTACTGCTGCAATATCCTTTTGGACTGACTAACGTGAAATTGCTAGAAATTCTATCGCTAATCGTCTTGTGGAATTCCTTGAACTATTCGTGACAGCCAGCCAGACATTGAGTTCATTTTCTTCAGTCCCTGCTGCCCTAGTTCGCTCCTACGAGGCACATTCAAAACAGAACCTTAAATTTCAAACTTATGATTTACATTGTTAACATTCCTAATTAATGGTGGATCTGACTCAAAATTTTCTCTCCATTCCCTCAGTACAGCACTTAAACCTCCTTGGTAACCGATCTTTACAGCAAAAATTCTTTATCTTTCGTTAACGCTTTCAACTGTTACTGGTGATTCATTTCCTGTTACATTATTTTCTCGCTGATGGTATGACCAACCTAGAAACATACGTGCAATACAGTTAAAAACAAATTAAGGAACACGTTTTGAACATAACATGCAAAGAAGGGAAGTCATACATTAACCGAAATTCACTATGCGTGTAGCTACTTTTGCGCCACTCTGTATATCGAGGTTCGTTAAATTACAATTATTTTCTTTCTTTCCTCCCCCCATGATTGTATACACATAAAAATGAAATGTTTATGGTGAATGGAAAATTTAGAAATGATGGGATACAAACTGATTTCTGAATATCGAAAGGGGCGTTATATCCAGGATGCTTTGGCGATATCAAGAAAAGGGAGGCAACTGCTGCCATGTTAAAAAATCCTCTGAAGAATGACAATTTAACTGATTCTTTACAAACTTTCAGAAATACACTGCACGAATAAGTACCTCAGGATCTCATTTTCGTCATCCGTTAAAGATCCTAGTAATTGGGGCAGTTCGTATTGTAAGGTGCCGGGGGCATGCTAATTGTGCTAATTGGCAGTATGAACAATGTTTGTTCATAGAAGAATCACGTCTCAATCTGCATCTAACTCCAGAAGAGTACGCATGGGGACAATCGTGTAACGCATATGACAGTCATATACAGTAAGCGCACACGCTCAAAGGGAGCGTGATACCGCCACGGATGGCCGAGGTCGTTAAGGCACGGACTCGTGAGCGGGAGGTCTGCGGTTCGAATCCCGCCAGGACCGTCCTCCCTGACTGCGGTTTTTTCCAGGTTTTCCTCAGTCTTCATAACTGGCAAATGCCGGGGAGGTACCTAAACTTAGGCCTGGAACGCTTCCTTCCTTAAAAAAAAAATATCCTTTCCGAATTAATCATTTCATCTCATGTATCACCAGTGTCCACCGCCTGTGGTGCCTCAGTAGTAAAAACGGGCGTTAAACACTACTCAAAAAAAAAAAAAAAAGGGGAGCGTAATAAGAGCTCAATTTGATGCGCAGAACAATGCAGAGACACATTCAAGATATTTTGCAGCCTGTGGTTCTTGCTACTGCTGAAGCGTCTTAAATTTATTATGCCTAATATAAAATGCAGGGTGTGTGTCTAGGTATTTAGATATACACAATGTTAGAGTAGTAGAATGCCCTGCACGTTCCTCATATCTAAATCCGTAGAGTTTTAGAGGCTATTGGAAACACTGACACCCTGACAAAGTATTGAATAAGATGAAATCATTTTCATCAGATGTCATTAATATCAAGATGTCCAACATTACTAAATGCACAGATGGTGAGATAAATTACTGATGGCAAAAAGAGAAAAAGAGCAATTTTGTGATTGTATGTTAGTAACTTTTCAAAGTATAAAAGTGTACTATTTTTGTTAAAAAGGGTTAATGCATTATAAATGTAACATTTGTATTATAAGTGTAACTGTTTTAAACAGTGTTCTCAGATATTGCCTGATGATATTCCATTCATAATTATTAGGCAATTTAAGATAATTCTGTGTCTCTTAGATAATATTGATGAGCGTGTTTTTATTTAATAATTTAGTAAACAAGACATTTTGAGATATTATTGACCTGTGTGCTTCACCCGTAACCTTTCAGAAATACCTGCATATGCCGCTAAGGGCACTGAATATAAATTCCGAATCTATGTTAAAAACAGGGAGATGCGTGTTGTATGGTAGAGTACTCTGTACTAAACATTGTGTGGCTCAAAGATTTTTCAGGCACAGGCCATATTTTTTCCAAGAATACGTACAGGGCTAAGCTTACGTGATACTATTATTGTTGTTGTTTTTATTATTATAATACCAAAACGATTGTTACAGCCTTCAAAATATGCGCAGTATTAAATTAGAATATTTATATATATTGTATATAATATATTATATATATTTTTTTCTCGAAGTACTTGAATTAAAGATTCATGCAGAATGAACAAACTGTAAAATTTTTCTGGCTTAAAAATCCTAAGTATGGCTTCCTTCGGAAGGGAAGTAAAGCCGTGAGTCCCGTGTCGTACGTTTACGGCACGAAAAAGAAACTCAAGCCTGAAAGAGAGGCCTCTGAGCAAAATTTGTCGGCCGTTTCACGCCCTGAGTAAGTAAATCAATCAATCAATCAATCAAAAAAAATACAATGCATATCTCCGCCATTTTCTTAGAATCGGAACCAACGCATCAGAAAGGTATTTACTTAGTACATAAACACCATATTTAATTACAAATTATTTTTAAGATATTACAAAACATAACAAACTACTCCTATCGAAGGCCAGAAAAAAAAGGGTTCTGGAGGGCGGCTGATGATGCACTTTAACATTAATTCTGTGCAGCAACATGCCAGCCAGCTTCACCGCAGATAGCATTTAAATTTGTATCTGGAGATTGTCTTTAACAGTTTGAGAAGAAACGATTTTGAAAATAAATGACAAATTTTGCTACGCTGATATGTGACGTGGAAATACGGGCGTAGAATCAGATTCCCTTCTGTGCGAAACATCAGGGCATATTACTGCTCAAAATAGTTTTGAAACGAAGTGCAAAATCGAATGAATTAGGACAATAATCCGATACTAGAGTTCTGTGGATCTATGTATTTAATTTATGTTTTTATTTATATTCATTTCTCTCGTGAATTCAATGGCTGTAACAATAGGTTTAGGAGAATATTCAGGCAGAATGGTTTAAACTATATTTTGAATGTTAAATCTACTTTTGAGGTGCTATAAATTTTAGAATATGATACGGATTGTAATGAATTATTGCCCCTTTTGTTGCTTTTAATTTGAAACAAACTTGAAGGGTACAGGAATAGGAGCTTATTACATTTAATAAAGTTTTCGAAACATTTTAAACCTTAATTCTGTGTAGAATTTCGGAGAGTTAGTAAATATGTGGTAATTTAGCATTTATTTATAAAGATATATATAGTGTTGATTCCTAATTCAAATAAATATTGCAGTCATAAGAAAACAATGCACGTCATAAGTACTACACATATTTGTGAAAATGAGGTACTTATTCCATTAAACTATTTTATTGCTGCTATTCTTGATGGTTGAATATATTTATGCAATAATTTTGTTTTTAAAAGAGTAATTACTGAAGTTCATGTCAACTTTAAAAGAATCAGCAATTTAAATCAGTGTTATAAGTTTGTAACTTCGACAAGAATAAACAAGTTATTATGCTTAAGTCTATACTTATTGTAAAAGTAAACCCTTTTCAAATATTTCATGAAAGAACACTTTGCTACTTTGCGTGTAAAGTTTAAAAAGTAATTATGTTCTTTATCTCCATAGCACTAGTCCTAGCCCTTAATTTAGTCCTGCAAGACTTTGGTACTTCTCAGCAGATATGGGCAAGGATTCTAGATAGAAATGATAATTAGCTAACATTAGACCAATAAATTAATTGTGTGGACTTTATGATACTTTTAAACAAAATTCAGATTAGTTGCTTTTAAGTAAAGCATGAAAAGTAGAAAGAACATTGGCAGTAAGCAATTCTTAACTGCATAATCTCAAAAAAATTAAAAACATATGCACTCTACACACAATTCTCTTGCATCTGATTGCACAGGTTTTCCTCGTTTCTCAACACCCGCTCGTAAAATACGAAAGCCAGCGAAATGAGCATGGCTAAACATATCACACGTTTCACTGCCAAAAGGTGCAACTGGTCACAACGCGTATTACATGCCACTGAGAGACTATGCAGTGTAGGATGATTGTGACAGTACTTCTTAGCCCCTTTAACCGTCATTAACGCACTCTACTCCTAGACAGCTCAGGTAGCAGCAAAATGATCCTGTTTCAACTTAAACCAAACAACCTGTAAGATATTGTAAAGGAAATTATTTTCATACACTTTCAACAGTCAAATGAAGATTGGAAGCAACTATTTGCTCTTCCTGATTCTCAAGCTGTTGAATTATCTCAAAATCTTGTCTTGTTTTCTCTGGAATTAACTGAAAACATACTCGCGAATAGTTACAATTATCTCCCATTTCTCGCAAAAATGGGCGTTAAACACCATGCATTCATTTTTCATTCATCTCCCATTTCATGCGATTGTAGTGCTCGTTTTTTATCCGCTGCAGGCATCCTACCTTTCGTTGTTTTAAGTTCAATTATTCATGAGGAAACTCTAAACACGGAGTAAACTAAATCTTGCCTAATCGCGTGACTTGAGTTATATTGGCTAAAAATTCAGAAAACTCATCGCATGGCTTATAATATCAGTGGCAGAAAAATACAATGAACCCTTTTTAAATGCCAAATTTAGATGGGCTCATTCTCCCCCCCTTTATTTTTACGGGCGCTCTTTAACATCTCAGATCATGAGCGTCTCATTCAATTAAGGGTGTGAAACGGCCGACAAATTTTGCTCAGAGGCCTCTTCTTTCAAGCTTCAAGTTCTTTTTCTTGCCGTAAATGTACGACATGGAACCCATGGCTTTACTTCCCCTCCGAAGTAAACCATACTTTTGATTTTTACAGTCGAAAAAATCCATCGATCCTGGCCGGATTTGAACGCACGATCTTGGGTTTAGAAGGCAAGTATGGTTACCACTACACCACCAGGACCGACATATTTTCTTTAGTATTTTTCTATAATTTTTTCACGTTATGAATAGGCCCTTATAAAGTGCTACTAAAAAGCAGCAGATGGTGTCCAGATTGTCATTTTTTTTAAAGAATGCAGGGATGCATCGTTTCTTTGTACTGTTAATGTAAACTTTATCTTCCACTAAAAATAAGTGGGACAAATAGAGAGACTTTAAAGTTCATTATTATGTTATTTCATTTCTAGAAGCTGGAATAATATTTTATATTACGAAGCAAAACAGACATTTTGCTGAGAAGTAATAGCAACAACGCTCATAAACAAGGAAAATGTTTAATGTATTTGACTTAATAATAATTATAATACATTTTCAAGCAGCGACATGCTAGACACAAGTGAGTGCAGTAATTTAAAAAATAATTTTAAAATGTGGAAAAAGGAAATGGTGAAACAAACAAACAATTAACATTAAGAAAGTCACATGCTGTGTAAATTAAAGGAAAGCAGCAAATGATGAAAAAAAACCGAGTATCACACGAGCTGTATATTCTAATGTAAATTAAAATGATTCCTTTCAGCATAAGATACTTGTCAGAGAGAACGGTTCTCAGAGATTGTAGCCATAAAAGTGTAGCAAAGGGTGCGTAGTTGCGTGTTAATAATGCCCAAGCAGCCATTGGGCAATGTTTTCATTATGAGTAACCAAAACAACGTCTCTCAGGTTGTGGATGGCTACGAGTTCTTTTGTAAAGAAATAAAAGAGCCAGCAAAACAAAGAGCAGGAAAAAATCACATCCCCTCTCTTCTCCCTTTTCCTTTCTGCGTACATAGTAACTACAACTCACAGAAGTGAAAAGTGATATAAAAAGACATACTCTCATTTGTTTCGTGAGCCCCTTCCCCGCTGATTCCATTCCGACACAGGAAAGAAGAAAGAGAAACAAAAAGGGAAATAACATAAACAGCTTTGCAAGCAAAAGCGTATAAATCCAAGATGGGTTATTTTGTTTCCCTCGCAAAACAGTAGACCAAAATGCCCCTTAGAATATTCACACAATTCTCTATTTGATACATGTAATGTGGCCAGGCATGTTGCAAAGTTTTATGTAAATAACATATTAATTTGTTTTTATATTTTTCACCGCAATGCGAGGTCTGTATCAATTCAGGTTTATAGAAATACCCTTATATAATTTAATATAATTATAAACGTCATTATTAGATTGTAAATAGTGTGTAGTAATAAAGTATACCATAAACTTTTAAGCATTTTGCCCACTCTATGTTCAATCAGAAGCTTAAGTAGCAGTATTACACTGAACATTGTCAAAGAGGACAAAAATAAAAATATCTACTTTTTCAGACGGAAATAAATACACTCCTCATCTACCTTTACTTCTGTAAGAAGAACATTATGTTCTTCAATGTATACTCATTTTCACAGGCACTTAATGCAATTAAATCTCTTCAAGTCAACTCTAGACTTGTATGAAAGGATATTTACGTTCTTTCCATACAATTTGTTGGATGCCTGGACACAAGTGCGTAGAAGATAATGAAGTGGCAAAATAGGAACTAAGTTTGACTTCATAGGGCCAAAATCTATCCGTGGCATTAGCAAGAAAACTGATGGAACCCCGGTATATCAGTGAACCAAGAAATGAGGTCCGACAAGAGGGGAGAACTTTCCCGGTAAATAGTTACATAAAATTCTTTTTAAAATACCCAATAGCCGAACAGGGATAGAAAGCAAAGCGAAAGAGCTATTGAAATCTTTACTGGACATGGCCATTCCGGAAACACCTACAGATGATGGGACTCTAGCGTGGAAATCCTACATGCAGTTTATGTGAACAGTCCGATGAGACTACAAAACATGTTTTATTATAGTGCGAAACTCTGGAAAGACAATGAATATCTCTGTTTAGATACACTCCTTTAGGAGATGTAATTCCTAAGCTTGAAAGAAAAATACTAGAGCTTACTAAAGCTCCAGATCGGAAACTACAAAGATAGAGTTGACGAGTGTACAAAGGTCCATGTGGATTAGATGGTAGGGTGTATTATTGCATACTTCAATGTCAATTAATCAATCAACCAACAATCCATCCATCTCACAAAAGAAATTTAGCATTTAATAACAACAGAATGCTACAGGAATGCAAATAAACACTAAATCCACCAATCACCAAATTTACGAAAGTAGGTAGGTAGTACTAATAGTAGTAGAAGTAGTAGTAGTAGTAGTAGTAGTAGTAGTAGTAGTAGTAGTAATAGTAGTAATAGTAGTAGTACTAGTAGTAGTAATAGTAGTGTATTTATTTACAAAATATATTTATTATAAATATTACTATCCATGTCGCACGGGTCCAGAGACCGTAGGTTCTTTTCCAATACATTAAGAAATACATTTAAATTGCACAAATCAATATTTAACTCTTAAAAGACTATATATAGAAATAAACGAAAAAAAAAAAGAAAAATGTACATATAATGACAGAAAAATTGTTATAAACATATAAATAATATAAAAAACATTACAAAATAACTGAAACCCCCTCACATATATGTACAATTATTCCCCCCCCCCCCAAGAAAGATCTAGACTCATGTTCCCCTTCTCCCTTCCCAGTTGTCTGCTTCTTCTGATCTGAGTTGTCTCACTTTGTTTAAAAAGTCACTTACTCCCTTCTCCTCCTTTCTATCCCAATAGCCAGAAAAGTCTAGCATTGCCACTTCCCTGTCCCCCTGTCGGGACTGGTAGATATCTCTTTCTCCGTGCTTTCGTCCCCTTGCAGTGAGCCAGAGTATGTTCCAAGATTCTTTCTCCGCACATACAGGCGGATACGAAAGTAGATGTTACAGGAAGGCAATAAACTAAGTACGACAGAAAACGAGCTTAATACTATTTTAGGTTTTAAATTACCAATAACCACAGATGTCACGTTTAAGAGGAATGCAGTCAAAATGATAGTAAATACACTTCGGTTAAATTCCCCTCACCAGTAAATCCGTTGACAGAAATAGAAGGTTTCGGAAATTTGTCGTTACAGAAGCTGATAGTGTATAATGAGATGCACTCTCTGTGTTTATATTAAACTTACAAGGTTATATCGGTATTTCCAAATTGCACTAATAAGTGTGATTTACTCGTTGATGTATAATGATGTTGAATAAAATTGATGGCAATAAAAGCTAAGATGATCTTGTATTTCACTGCAATAGAGCAGCTATATCAAGTATTTCAAACGTAGAATAGCGACTTGCTTAGTCAGTGGAGTAGAGGGAATCCACCTGAGAGATCTGCGAATATAGCCGAAAGACATGTAACGTGTACGATATAATAATCAGAACACCACTGTACAATGCACATGTGTAACTAAATAAAGCATAGCGGTTAGCGGTTAGTGACGCAACATGGATGTATATGAAACATCAATGCAAGATAGGTAGGAGGAGAAATCACTAGCCGGCTCTTTTGAGAGCTCTTCGATCTCAAATCGAACAAGACGTTTAAAAAAGTTACCTCATCAAGATGACAGTTGACAGTTTCTGCAAAATATGAAACCCCTGTTGATTGGCCATGCAAGAGTAGCTTCCTCATGTGAGTTTTTCCTTAAGTAAGTGTCTTATTTTAAACCAACCCCTGGCCCAATAGCAGCAGAAACAAGTTAGCTTCTAACTGGTATACGATCTACACCATTATCACCAGCTAAACCAACATAGTTACAGAGACTGGTAAACAGGGACCAAACTCTGCAACCAGGGGTTTACTTGGTTTAGTTTAGGTATGTGGCGGATGACTAAAGTGACAAACAGAGCGGGTACGAGAAGCTGCCCTATTGTGAGGAGAAAGAATCCTGGGAACATATTCTGGCGTACTGTAAGGGGATGGAAGAGTGGAGAAAGCGATATATACCCGTCCCTTTTGTTAACGGGGTAGAAAATAGTGCTGAATTTTGCTGGCATAAGGAAGAAGGAGGGAATAGGTAGAATGAGACAGCTCAGATCGGAAGAGCAGACAACTAGGAAGGGTGGGCAGGGTAACATGAATCACATTTTTTAAAATTATTTGTATATAAAATGAGAGAGTGTAAGTTAATTAGTTTTGTATTGCCTTCTTTTCTGTTTATTTTATTTATATATATTTTTTGTTTTTCCATTTATTTATTTCCTTATATATAATGTTTGTCTCTTAAGACTTAAATATTGTTTAGTGCAATTTCATGCATTTATACTGAATTGGAAAGTCACTAGTTCCAGGACCCGTGCGAAAAGAATGGATTATATTTGTAACGAATATATTTTGTGAACAAATACAGTACTACTACTATAGAACTGGTAACTCTAGCATGTTAAAGAATGCACTGCTCTTCCGAAGCGGGGTGGCTCAGGGAGTAACGCTTGGAACTCGCTTTCGGGAACTCCGGCTCCAAATCCTTTGGAACCGGCCAACGTAACCTTGGGTTTTTCACTTAGAATGTGGATAATTTCTTTCCACGAATGTTCTGCTATTCCACTTCATCTCATGTACTTCCGTTGATTTCGTTACGGGGTTCAAAGTACCTGTCGTGGTGAATTGATGCTGTGTGTGGCTTGCACCTTTGTCAAGGTTTATACCTCGGCGCCTGGTGTGGAAGCAATCCTTCTGAGGAACTTGAATTTCTTGGGGGGAAGGCGGCTCCAGCAGCAAACAGGATGCTCTGTTTGAACACGTTGTAGGAACCTGTCTATCTCTGATTTTCCTCACCGGCGTTTCCCTCAACTCACCTCTTTCCTCCAGAGGTACCCCATTGAGGCAAAGACACTAATGCCAGACCATGAGCACGGCTGAAGTACCTTCAGTTCAGTTCAATCAACTAATTTCGGGGCACTTGTTAGGAAAGAGTAGGTGAGGCTAAGTGCTTCTAGAGCAAAGCCAGAGTTACCACGAACACTTCGCATCTGAAGGGTTTGAAACCTCTTCCCCTTACGGAGATCGCAAAACAAATATAAATTTCCTCAATAAATGTTCCGAATTTAGTAGATACTCACTACGCTAATGAAACTTCCCCCGCCTCCTTGATCTACCGTTCCCCCTATGATCCCTGGTCCCTGATTAAAATTGTCCACCTATCATCTTAATGTTAACTGTCGGATATTTAGACACTGTCCTATCATGTCGAAAGCCTCTAATGGCGTCCGGCAGAATGTCGATATGTTGATCACATATCCCCTGCAACATTATACTCTGCCTATAATGTAAATAGCAAGATGGAGGCAAAGGACGGCGTGTCGAGGCCCTTAATGGGCTGTAGTGACATAGGATTATTAATGTAGCCTCGTTAATTTGCGAGAGGACCATATAGAATACTAAATTTTCAGCTGTGTTTTCATCTTGTGCAAAGGGATTTACGGCTTCTTAGAAGAAAAAGGCGATAATCGCTATAACGTTGGCGATTTGTCCGTATTTTCGTATTAGGTGTAATACAAACAGTTGATTCGGCAGTAGGTCATTTTCTTGTGAACTAACTTTCTCCCAAGATTGCAAACATATTTACTCTTTGTTGGACACATATTCTGTGCAGTTTAGTTTTCTTATTTTTGAAAGGTCTCCAGCAAGGCCTCTACAATATATCAGCCCTTAATGTAATACAAATATGATCGCCCTAAAGATTGGATACAAGCCATTATAATATTTTATATATTATATTACATATAAATACATACATATATCAGCTTTTCTGTAAATGAATATCAGCTTTAGGCAAACATAACCTAGGTTATGATGCAAGATTTTTGTGCGTGTGTGTGTGTTATTAATTTTCTATCAGTAAACGTATAAAGATTATAAATTATAGTTCTGCGGAGGGAACACATTAAAACCTCTTTAAAATAAATTAATATGGAAAACTTTTTCTAACTAAATACCAGCTTTTAGGTAAACATAATCTGGGTTCTAATGAAAGATTTTATATGTGTATTTCCTATCAGTAAATGTGTATAAATATTAAAAATGTTATTTTCTAAAAAACAACATAACCTGGGTCCTTATGTAAGATTTCGATGTGTGCATTACTTTCCCTATAGGTAAATATAAAGATAAAACATTTATTTTCTATAAAGGAAATACAACTAAACTTTTTTTTAAAAATAAACAAATATGTAAACTTTTTACCGGCATAGGCAAACATAACCTGCGCTCTTACCTAAAATTGTGAGTATGGTTTGCTATTCTTTTCTTAACAGTAAGTATGTTAAATGTTAATGTTAAAATCCTGTTACAAAGGAAATGCAGAAAAAATATATAACTAAATACCAACTTTAAGCAAACATAACTTGAGCTCTTAAGCAAGATTTTCTATGTATATATTGGTAAGGTTATATACAATTAATTTATATGTGGTGCCAAGCAAACAGTGGGAAGTATTGAAAATATCTTAAAGCATAATAAATTATGTACTAAAAAGTATAGTTTAATGAATCATATCTACTTTAATATTCCAGCTTAAGATATATCCCAGACACATTATTAAAACGATGTAACAATTATTTCAGTAAATGTGTAATTAGGGGCTATTAGGTATGTATATTTATTCCATTTCATTTCTCCTTCGGTACTTTATGCTTAGAAAATCGAAATGCTGAAGAGTCAGTAGGACATTAGTTGGATTTATATACAGGAACACAACACAAACGACCAATTCTTATAAAGCACACTTATTTTAAATATGTATGAGCTACGTAGAGTTTTGTGAATTTCTCCGAACAACACATTCAGGCAAAAACTAAATTAGGTGTACTTCACATGTAGGTGCCCATTATCCTATGTCTGCATATTATGCAACCGATAGTGGCGCCAGTTTGTTCATTGTCATTCTGAATGATTTTGCCTCCAGCATGAAGGATAATTAATAGTTCATGCTTGAGGGTAGATTGTTGAAGATGCTTAACCCGGCTCTAAAAGTTTTTTTTCCTTGTCATAACTGTGTATTTGTTGACCTCTTTGCTATATGAATATAAGTCTATTTCTAATTCCTTTGAGTCCTCTTTCCACCTCTGCAGTCCAAAACGTTGGTGTTATATTTTGTATCTGGAGTCTATAGCAATTAGCGCGAAATGTGGACTGGTCTTCCTACATTAGTCTAAGTCAATGTTTCACAGTTCTTGTTTTACTATTAACTGTATCTTCAAAACAACTCACCTCCCTCAAGAGCCCACAGTTTGACGCTCCTTTGGAGAGCTCGAGAACTCTTTTCCAAAACTCGATTTTAATTCTATTTACATGTTCAACTCTGCCCCACTCCGAAAGTTCCTTCCATATAGCAAAATAAATTTAAGTATAGCTTTGTACATCCTCTCTAGTGTATCTATTGGTATATCTGTAACGCGAGGCAGAACACATAGTAACTCATTTAGTTCCCCTCGTGCTTTATAATCAATAAATGCTTAAGTGCTTATTCATATTATATCATATCATATTAAAGGTACTGCTAAATAACAACTTTTTTTTTAACATTTTGTAATTCTTGTACATTGTAGTACCATTTTTCATCTCTGCCTGTTAAGTGCTTAAGAATTCCTTTGCCTATATATTAATGTATGATTATTGTTTTTAAGTGCTTCTTACTTGTATGACGTGAACAGCTTGTTGTTACATATTAGTTTATATATTAAATACTATTTCCTGAAAAAAGTGTATATTAAAACAGAAAATATATAACTAATTTTAGAGTATTTTAAAACTAATTATTTGCAATATTTTAATTAATTTTAAAACTAAGCAGTAATTGTTCTAACCATTAATAAAAGCATACCATACGACAGATTTTTACATTTGAATCCATAGCAAATTTTTTCAAGTGATATTACATATAATTTCTAAAAATAAGTAGCAATAACTGGAGCAAGTCACGAAAACAGTGGAAGCAGAAATTTGGTCATTACCTCGATTATTAATCATACTCCTCTTCCCATTTACACAACAACGCTAGAGCTACAAATGAATTGCCCTTTCAAAAAATATCTTGTTTTAATAAGCACGCCAATCTGCAGTTCTCTGTTTCGTGCTCCTTTTTTTTTTTTTTTTTTTCTCCCAATTTTCGTTTCTTTCATTTGCAATTGTTGATGAATGTCTATGCAGTGAATTTAGCTGAAGGTCCACATTTTACTTCTGTAGCGTTGTAAGGAGAGAATGAAGGTTCATTTTTATTGAACTAGATAGAAAAAGATAGCAATAGAGCAATGAGGATGTAATGCCGTTCCCAGAATGCCCATTAATCCGATCTTGCTTTCAGCTCCAAAAGAATGTGGGCAATGCCAGACACTTGCGTTTGTTTGCGTGCCAAATAGATGCTAAAATGTAGTACATTTTAAGTTCACATAATGTAAAATTTGACCTGGAATGTAGTAAAGCATTCAATAGCTTTATTAGGAAAGCAGAGGGCAGAGGGTACGAGGTTACAACTTTCTTCCTATTCTTGCGTTTTTTGTTATTATGCACAGCCCTTTATTCCGTTATTTTTAAATGTTCCACTATGTGTTCAAGAACAGATGAAAAAAAAATGTTTATCCTTTGAGAAGTTGATATTGTATATTATGCAAAACCAGTATAATAATCATGTTATCGTATAGACCCAGATTAAAAGAGAAAGAGAGAGGGGGGGCACGTTTAAAATTTTTTAAAACCAAGATATAGTTTGCTCTACTTAACCTTTAAATGTCATTTCCTGCACCATTGCTAAAAACAAGGAGGTCATCTCTCTTTGGTTCTGCAAACTATACTTTGCGGATCCATGTATCTTCGATTTTTCAAAGAAAGTAAAAATATTTCCCACCCTTGTAGTAACTGAAATGTGTTTCTGTAACTATGGTATCGGCGTATCATTGTGCATGCGATTTTGCTCTTTTGTTCAAGCTGCACACATAAGAAAATAGCACAAAAAATTCTCGTTTTAAAACTTCCGAAAACAAGCACTTTCACTTCGATGGCATTTCACTATCAATAAAAATGAACCCAACTACACTACTGACTTGCCTTACTTCAATCATATACTGCTTAACAGTTAAGATTTTATTTGAGAAGTGATTTCGACCAGACTCAGTTCCCAATAAGTACTAGTTAAAAAAAAAGAGAGAAAATTTATTTAAATCCATCATGTTTTATATAGCTATATACATTACAGTTTATAAACGTATATTAAAATATTTTATATGAGCATCTATTGTAAGCTTGTGTGTATTTTATTCAGTTCCCTGCAATATTTTTCAATATATCACTAAATGAAAGCGATATATTGCAGCAATAATACAAAAATGGATTAAAATTACTGGATTTTAAGTCAACTCTGAAATCATAAAGCAAAATAAGACATAGAAAAGCAACATATGGTGTAAATATAGGTTCCGCAAGACATCTGGGCAGAATACGAGACAAAGGTTTCAAAATCGGGACGGCTGGAATCTTTTATTTAAGTAAATATTTTGCACTTCTGTTGTTTCAGCCTCTTCGGAACTATCAGAAGTATTTTCAAAATAAATAATACATTAATCCCCCCTGAAGTATATTTTTCAAAAAAGTTGTCAATCTTGGCTTTGTTTACTTTAAAAATAGGAGAGGGGGAACTTTTATGATTTAGATCTGGAAAAACTTAATATCATACCCTTGGTACCTTGTGCAAAAAATATTTCAGCATACCGTATAGTGGTCAAAAACATGCACATTACAAAGGAACTTCCACGGGTGGCCGAGGTTGTTAAGGCGCGGACTCGCGAGCGGGAGGTCTGGGGTTCGATTGCTACCAGGGTCATCCTCCCTGACAGGTATTTTTCCAAGTTTTCCTCAGTCCTCACAAATGGCAAATGCCGTTGAGGTAGACTGAACTTAGACCTGGAACGCTTCTTTCGTTTAAAAAAAAAAAAAAAAAGTATTTTCCAATATATCATTTCATCTCATGTATCATCAGTGTCCACCGCCTGTGGTGCTTCAGTAGTAAAAACGCCGTTAAACACTATCCATCATTATAAAGTTTATTAAAGGGAAAGCAAATGATAAATAAATTTAAAATAAAAATATTTTAATTGAAATAAATCAGAAGCTACTGTTGTCAGAGCTAGTGAGTTCGATATTGTTTTCATTGAATAAAATATAATTTAAGTTATGTATGTTTACGCTGTGATTGGTTTCGCGTATTTTTAAGAAATCTTAAATTGCTCTTCAACTATTTCCTATTATAGAAAAAAGGCAGAATAAAAGTTTTGTCACCTAAAAGAGGTAGATGTTTATTTAGGTGGGATATTAAATATAATTTTATATTATTTGAGCCTTATAAATTAAGTATTTTTGGGGGCTCAATGCGGTTTATACCTTTGATTTTTACTGAAGGAGTGAGTAAAACATTTTTAATAAAGGGGGTTGATTTATTAAAATTTATTGATTTTGAGTATTAATCAGTGAGGGTTTCATAATCAAGAAATTATCTGAAAGCTACAGGTATTTGGAGGGGGGGAAGCTGGACACAGATACTCGAACAGAGACAACCCAAAATTCCTCCTAACTTGAACATCAAATATATAGTGTGTATTTTGGACTCTATTTTGAAAATTAGGCTTTATATTTTTCTGTCTTTAAAGTTCACTCTATTTATCAATAACATTATCATCATTTTTATCACTGAGCATATTCTTTCTTAAATAATTCCAACAAACAATTGATGACTATTCTAATTTGAAGATTTTGGTGCTATATGTGATTAGAGGTACAAGAATCGTTTCTAGCACGACCTGAACAGTTGAAGGCAGTATAGCGACCGTAATTCACTATGGCAGTTCACTTTTATAATACAACTAAAAAGGGTGCGCACTCACGAAAAGTATTAATATTACTTTAAATACACCGGTGACTTATAATCATTACATCAAATTAATTGTTATAACAAAATTTTATTTAGCCTACCTACTTTTCTTATAAAACCAATTGCGCATATAATTTTATGTATAGTAAAATGTGTTGATACAATTATAATGGTACGTGATACTTTTTGGAAAACTCTTCATTGCCTTATTGACACAGCGTCGTACATAAACGGGCATTTCGCTCAACAATTTCATTTTAAAATAGGTACCACAAAGAATAGATTGGCTCTCCAAAACTAATTTTGGAGATGAAGTACCTTAAGTAAGTTGCTCATCAAGAAAATGTAGTTCATGATCAAATCTAACCACAACTCCATAGCTTCTGTCGCTGAAGCTTCACATCTACATACCACACATTTCGTAGTTATTCTTGGTATCAATAATTTATTTCTTACCTTTCTTTGAGGAACTAGCGGCAACTACAGACATTTAACATTCTGGATTATACTGTTGTTTGTACCTTAAAATGTGTTCCCAAAGGATAACTTCAGATGGGATAAACAGTTTATTTAATGAATAAAACCGTATATAACAGATGACGCGGTTTAGGTGTATGACAGCCCCACGTTGGGTGCGGTTTTGTCGGTGGGCGACAGGATGGTCGCCAATTATGAAGCTGTTTAGCAGCTGGTCGCCATATTTTGTAGCGGCGTATTGTTAATAGACTATTAATAGCTTTAGTGATATTGCTCACGCTTCACGACAACAATATCTTAGAGTTTTGTTCCATTGTTTTGTGACTCGTGCTCAACAAGACTGGGAGAGGATATTAACTATGTTAATAAACACTCAATGAGTAGATCTGAATATATATGACAATGTATTATTCGCAAGTTCTTTCGCACCTAAAAATCAAATTTTTAAGAGAGATAAACTCGATTTAGATAAGAAATACATTATGTTGGCATTACAAATACTTCTTGTCTTCTACATAATTTTAACATCACTTCTTTTTCGGAAGCATCCTTAAGCTTGGAAAAATTTTCCCCTCCCCAAATGTGATCTTCAACTTGAGCCGACTATGATTTACATGAATCTTGACTATAAACGATTATGTGCTAAATGATCCAGCGTTTTCAGATTTCCCTTTTGGGATATAATGTAATTATGTTTTATAGATATGGTTCTTGTGTGTGCCATTCTCGTTCAGAAGAACTTAAATATGAAATCGCAACGTCCAGATGAAAAGGTCAAAATATGAACAGGGTGCTGCAATTTTGTTTGTTTGTTTTTAAATACACAATTTGCATTTATACTGAGATATATTGCAGTGTTTTAGTAAACTCTGGTGTTGAAAGCTAATATGTGAAGCGTTTTCTAGTTTTCGAGAGGATCAGCGAACAGAGCCAGCAAAGACTGCCACGTGAAGTTCATATTATAGATGCTCTGGCTCAACACAATAGGAAAACAATGATAAGTGAAGATAAGAGCTTCGTCACTGTGGCCGGACAGCGTACGGTATTTCACCCGGTTAAAGTCTCTGCAGAAGAATCACTCCTAGCTAATTCCAATTCCAAGTCTTAGGCTTTTAATACTCTCCGAAAGGTTTAACTAAACTGACAAGAGTGAAATTATTTTTCGAAAGAGTGCGCACCAGTGACTATTGAGAATTTTAGAGCAAGCACAAAAGCATTTATTTATTAAACTCTTTTAAACTTTCAACTTCGAATATTAGATTAGTGAAACCAATTAAAGATAGCGCAATAGACCTAGTTCAATAACAACTAAACCTATCTGAGACTCACGATGTCAAAGAGATATGCTATCCAAAATTTGAGTCACAACTTTGGGGCTCTGTTGTAATGCGTGTTAAATAATTGCGTACTTTATCAAAATTAAAAAATAAAAAAGAATAAAAATATTTTATTCTTACTCAAAATCGTAAACATTTACCTACCAGCTTTGCATTTTCTGTAGTCCTCTTAGAAATGTGTAAAAGTTTTGTAACGTCTATTTTGACAGAAGAAAGCTGCTAGAATATTTCAGTCCATAATGTAATGTTTGATTAAGTGATTACTGCTGTTTATTTTCTGATCAGCGCAGCATACATTCCCCAACCTCAGATTTGACTAGAAAGTACTACAAAAGTTTTATAAATGATATCATTTTCTTGACTTATTTAGTTTGTTTCTGAAATATTGTTATAGTATTGTCTTTTTAAAAGGGTTAAAATGATTTTTCCCCTCTCTTAAACAGTTTCCACTTCAGAATTATGAAAGCAGAAAAAAAAAATATAAACATATTACTGAAGGTTAAATATGGGTTTTTGGCACATTCTAATAAGCGATTTTACGCATTTTGAAAAATCCATCGAAGATCCAATTCACAATGAAATGTAGTTTTAGCAACTGATCACAACTCCTGAAATGCTTCCTTTATTATTGTTTATTACACGATGAAAAAATCCTTCATTAATTTATATAACAATTTTAGCAAGCTCCCTAAAATTATTTTGTGGGAATAATTTTTTTAAGGAAAGGAAATACTTGGTAATATTTATTTAGTTTTATTTTCCACTTACTTGCTCCTTACCTGTACTTTTCTTAAGACGCGCATACTATATTTGGCAGTGCATAAATTAATTTTTATAATTAATTCAAGGTATGAGTAATGGTCTCACTTGCAACAGCGATGCTTGTATACATGTTTGCTTGGTCGTACCATGTTGGAGTGGGGAAATTTCTTCTTGGCTGCTCCAAAGAATGGGTTTATAAGTGATATTTATTGTGCTCACTTCCTTCTCATGGGAGCTGAACATAAAGAGATTACTTGGGACAGCAAGCTCTGTCATTTTTCATCCCTTTTAGAATTTGAATGAACACAGTTATGTTTTCTTTGTTACACCGTACGTTTTTGGTAGCGTGTGTAAATTTTCCTTTAGTGCTCCCAAATTCTATGCACCGTTTCCACGGATGTGTCTGTGATGTTCCTTTACTTTGCGTGATTTTAAGGCACATGTTTAGCCAAAGAAATAGATCTGCTTGCTCTTTTTAGAGGTTCGTGTGCTTGTAGCGAGCGGAAGCTCTAACAAATTAAAATAATGTATTTACAAACATAACTTCTGTTACCCAGAAAACAGTTTCTTGTTGTTTCATTATCTAGTGCCGACCATATAGTACTATCCCTTCCATTATAATAAGCTAGATCCTTTCTACGATCGTAGCAGTCTAAAGACAATGCACAGACAAAAAAATAAAGTCTAAGCTGAACTCTACTTGTGTAGCTGAAATCTTCATTTCACTTTGTTATAACTTATAAAGTACTATATAAATCTTAATGATCTCGCCCCCATACCAACGAGTGTATTGTTATCGCTTTCGTCTAAATACTAACACACTACCACGAGAAAGTCTCCAGCGTTTATGTTGTTATTTCCGGACACCAAAGATTAAGCACAAACTATTTATATATCTCTATTTTGTATTATCAAAAATATCGGGGGTATCTTAATAAAGAACATGAATAAATTATTTAATCTCACTTCCATACCCGATCTCTGTTAACGCTAAACATATACTGAAAGAGACTGTAGAGACATGACAACGTTGTTATAGTGAATCAATATATATACCGTATTTAAGGGAATCTAGCGCCATCGAATGTAAAGCGCAGCCCATATATGAAATTAAAGAAAAACGGCATATTGTTGTAAGGCGTTTTAAGAGATAAGCCCGTCCGATTCATAAAACGATCAGAACATAGAATTTATAAGTGAACTACATCTTGGAGCACGTAGGACACAATCCATCACTCTCTGATGTTGCCAGGACAGTTGGCGCAGGTGAAAGAAGAAAACGCTATTTCTTAAGGTGTCACTAGTCACAGGTTGTCTGTTCTTCCTCCTTTCATGTACAAATTCCAAAACTTCTTCTTCAATGTCAGAATGTCTTCCTTTGTGAGGACCAGTGAATTTCTTCCTACTAGCTTTAGTTGCAATTAATGCTAATTTCTGTTGCCCTCACAAGCAAACGTTGGTTTCAACTAATTGAACTCTCTTCCTGACTTTCTGCTACCATTTTTTCAGCATAAAGAATTGCTTTACGCTTGAAAGTAGCATCATAAGATGTTCATTTCTGTTTGCCCTCCGTTTCGTGACTACCTACTATTCAAAGCTCTGCAATAATAGGTCAACAATGAATGTAACTAAGCCGAAAATTGCAGCAGAACATTATGACGTAATAAACGATATATTCGAATGAAGTTACTGGCAAACTACGTAACAGATTTGCACTCGAATCTAATATGCCATCAAATTTAATGCAAACTACAATTGTAATACATTTGGACAAAAAATGTGCGCATTAGATATATATATCCGCATATGGCTTAGAGGGTTGACATACAAAAGACTTCTTGATAATTCGAAGATCTGGTTCAATCAGCTGTTTGTCAGTAAATGTAGTCTATTAGAGAAGGTCAAAAATTCTGAACGCACAATGGCAAATAAGTATCAACAAGTAAATGCAACATTTTCTTCTTATCAGTAGCTAGGTGTACATTACATTTGAGTTGTCGCCAGATGACTCTGAAAGCTCCTTTCTCATTTCCTCCGGTTTTTTTACTGGATAGAACTGAAGAGCGAGTGAGAAAAGATTGAACTTGGAAGCGTCTGGATCTTCTGTTAGATTTCTTGGCCTCTTCAGGTACAAGAAGCTTTTTCTTGACATCTAAATTTGGGTACAAGGTATCAAATAATATTCCTCGCGCTCGCACTAATATCCCTTCACATATGGTTTGGTAATAATTAAATATTTGTTAGAAAATTCCAGTAGTAGACCAAAATTTATTGCTGGAACTACATTTTTTATTAATTACTTGAGATTTTGTGGTTTGATATTTACTAAATTGTACATCCAGCAAACGGGATTTTAAAATTTATTGTCCGTTTTCAAATTATAGATTTCATTCAGACGCTAAATTTGTATTGATTACCAAGTTCAACAAGCAAGTCGTGCTATTGACTTTAGCGCTATACTCTTCCATTGTACATTTAGATCACAAAGCTTAAATTTGGGAACTTTTGATTGCATCGTTTGTAGTACGATCGAGCATTGCTCCTTACAACAAGAGGACTATTTTGTATGCGCCCTCAATGCAAGTGTTTGTGGCATCTGAAAAGTCTTATAAACTGGAATATGAAATTGATGCTCTAGCCTGTAATATATTTTGAGGTGGTGAGGGTAGCAGTACTTAATACTACAAATTGATCAATTAAATTGCATCCTATGTCTCTGAAATTGTAATAAAATATAAATGTCATTTGAGATTTTTATTGATTAGTGTTTAACGGCTGTTTTTACTACTGAGGCACCACAGGCGGTGAACACCGATGTTACATGAGATGAAATGGTAAATTGGGAAAGGATTGTTTTTTTAAGAAAGGAAGCGTTCCCGGCCTAAGTTTAGGGTACCTCCCCGGCATTTGCCACGTATGAGGAGTGAGGAAAACCTGAAAAAAAACCAGTCAGGGAGGATTCGAACCCCAGATTTTCCGCCCACTAGTCCATTTCTTAACGACCTCGACCACCCGTATCGGTGTTTGAGCAAGTGGATAGGTAAATAGCAAATATATATTTTGGTGATAATGAATGCCCCTAAACCATATCTGACAAATTCAGCTGTGAAATAACCCCCCCCCCCTTTTTTCCTTGCTGCTATGGTGCAATCGCCATTTTGTAACTTTCCCGGAGACTGCAGCAGGCATATGGAGTGATATGAGTAGTTCCGTAAACAAACTTCGCTCCTGTAGAGCCGAGACAAAAATTATCTAAAATAAAACATGACATAAGATCAGTTCACATTTTCAGAAGTCAGTCACTGATATGGAAGATGGCATTGATGATAGCGTTGTTTTAAGCATGGTTTATATATTAAATTCGCATTTATCATTCACATCTTCTTAAATATATATTTTCAGGCAAACGAATAGATACCTAATTCATCAAGTTCGGAAACTTTGTTTCCTATAAGTTTTATTAAATTTAATTTGCTGAATCTTAAAACTCTAATTTCAATTTCACGTATTGAAATGCTTGCTCCGGGAAGAGAGGAAGAATTATTTCCATATGGAGAAGACTTTTTGTCATATAATACAGAAATCGTAGAAAGAATGTTTGGAAATGAACAATGGTTACGTAAAAATACACCTAATTACATTTTGTTTGAAGCGTTTTATTAAAATGGATGTTCCTGTAACTAATATTAATGTAGCTCCACTGTTCCTAGCAGACATTTTAGTTACAATACCGAAACTATAATGTATTTGGTGTTACAGAAACGATTCTTAATTACAACATAACATTTACAGAAAAATAAACACAGAGCAGAAGAGCAAGAGCGCACGTTGTTTATGGAGAAACGTATGCCCCTAATAGGACAGAAATTGGAGTAGAAGCAGGCATATCGCAAGGCTTCCCCAAATACCTTCATTACTCAGCTGTAATTAGCAGACTCTATCTTCCCCCTGGCATCTCTGTATAAGGGGAGACTTGAATTAACCAGAAATCCATTTACTTGCACTTTATATTAGGCTCAAGATACTGGAGCAAGTATTAAGCAACACCCTTACGTGCCGTTGAGAAAATTAGAAATTATAGGCAATTATTTGCACGTAGAGACTACTACAGCAAACATCAAAGTGCCGTTGCATCCAGTATATAACCTCTTTAAAAGAAAGCACTTCTTTTTTAATTTTCATTTGAAAGGTACTTTCTAATTCTAGCCCGTTTTGTTACGTGCTTTCGCTATTTTTAAAGCTATTTTACTCTTTATAAAATGGAATAAGTGAGCTTATAATGTAGCATATATTTATTCACGCTTGATAGAGGTTTATTCGTAGCTAACTTCTGTGAAATCTTGTATTTATCGGTTGAATATAACAGAATATAACAATCTCACTGGTGAACTTTCTGGTTACGGAGGTAATTTTATTACAAGTAATATAATATGTTTCGAGATTGGTGATAAATTCACGAGCTTAGCATAATTGCATATTATCTTTAAACTATACTGTCACTCTGCCGTCCCCCCTGTGTTGCCTCAGTAGTAAAAACGGGCGTTAAACGCAATTCAAAGAAAAAAAAATCGGCCTTCTTTAGGAAAATTAGCGTTAACTAAATTTGGCGTGTTAATCTAATCCTCCCCATAGAAGGCGTCTACGTTCCAGGATGGAACGGCGGTACCATGGATTGATATATTCAGAAATCATGAGTCTGGAATAGACGAAGGTCAATGACTATAATTTTATTTACTCATTATTGCCAAGTGAGAAAATTAAAATAAATTTTTCAATGTCATTGCTGTGTTACGCTTTCTTGTATTATTACAGGAATGCATTTTCACAATCTTAAAACATTCATTTAAAGAAATAACATGAAAAATATTATTATGTTTTGCAATTATATATATTATTTATTTGTACAAACAATAATTAAATGAAAAATTATTAAATGCAATTATCAAAATTGAATGAAGGCCCACGAGGGATATCATAAGTCATGACAACTTTATTTTATTTTTCGCAAACAAGGGACAACACGAATAATCTAAGATATACAATTGGAAGTGTATGTAATGTACTTTCGAATGAAGCCACAAGATGGTGTATATGAGCAGAGCTGGTTGTCTCAGCATGCCCCGAAGTTCATGAACTACAATGGTCGGGAATGCAGATCACGAAGAATGAACAACTTACGTACGTGAAAATAGCTTTTGTTCCGAGGCAGGAATGCACGAGAATGCTATACACACACTGGGTAGCACATAAGCACACTTTGACTGTCATGCCTCACACTTTGTTGGTGAAGAAATTTGCGTGGTGATCCAGGGTAACGCCATTCACTAGACTCTCGTTTGAGTTTATTGTTTTTCCTGGAAATGCCGTTTGCTCTTCTAATTCCACAAGTGCTCAGTGCATATTCGCGTAATCACTGTTCCACAATCATCACTCGTTTATCCTTGTCCGCGGACACAGGACGCCCACTGCGCGGCAAATCGGCAATCGACGTTCTGGGTACCTCGCCATTGTTCGATAGGGCAGGGCATGCGCCCTCAGGACTTCCCATAGCTGCAATTATTGACCTGTCTTTAATTGCATAACGCATAATTTGTTATAATCTTCCCTTCTCTCACTACTTTAATTCAAGCACCTAATTATTTAATTTCTAACTCTCACACTCTCACATTCAAGACCACTACTAACTTATACTCCATCAAAGGATATTCCATTTTCATATTTTCTCATCCAGTTTCCACTTTTCGAAAGAGCTCTGGGTTGTAAAACTTGGAATTCATGGGCGAATTGTAAATTATACCAATGCACAATCCCACTACCGAATTAACACCCACATTAGCCCATTAATTGCAAACCTCCCCTCGTTCACTTTGCTTATCAAATCTTTCCTCAAAAACAAGCCCATATCTCCCGAGACTCCCCTTAATATTCTTCCTCACACCATGTTTGCCTATAAAATCAAAGCTCTGAACTCATTGCATGTTTCAACTAAACAAATGGACCTTAGTCAACATTTCCTTAAGGAAAACCGCACTCAACCCTCTGCGCATTACTTCGAAGATCCAAAACTCAAGTTTCACAACCTTCGCTCTTTCTTCCTCCACCTATTGCAAATCAGAACAGTACCTAAAGGTATCCAGTTTAGCCTTGCTCCTAATCATTCTCGCACCATTAACCGGCATATTTACGTTATTCCTTGCATACCTCCAACAATATCAGAAGCACTGTGCTATTCAACTTCTTCCACCTGCAATAGCTCCCCCTCGGCGTGGAGGTTACACTGGACGAGCTTGATTCTATCAGTATGCCCTGCGTCGATCATCTGCTCTTGACCTACTTTCTCTAGCCAGCTGAGCTGTCAAGGCCACCTCTGTTGCCCGGAGAAATTCTTCTCATTGGTGACGTCATCTTCCCCTCTCCCCCTGACCTTGAACGTTATCATCATTCTCTTCTATCATCCCGATCCGGTTCACTTGGCTTACTGCTAAATCTGCATCCGTTTCGATCCTTGAACTTCCTGTTGTTTCCGTTTCCACCGCATTCGTTGTAATTTGACGGCTCATTTCCCCATCTGTCCCTCTATTGAAGTTCCTTAGATCCTTTTTCAAAACTCAACTGCTCGCCGGCCTTCCACTCAGAGGTGTAAGCTAGGAATATTACATATATAGGCCCGTATACTCTCAGCTCTCGTGTTCACTGTTATAAGAGTTCTCTGCTCTAACGATAGGCATCTGTTAATAAATATATTCGACCCTTTTAATTTCTTTATCTCTTCATACACAGTTTGTATAGTTGCAGATCTGTCAATTCTCATCCTTCATCCTCTATTTTTACTAGCTCGGAAATCTTCAGCAATTTCCCATCCATTCAACACCATCTCCAAAATCCCTTCCAAAATCTCTCTCCCTTCTTGAAAGGGATATATTCTTCTTCTTTCCTCTACTCCAGATATTATTAGGTGAAACTTCTGATATTTTCCTTACAAACCTTCTATTGTTCTTTTGATGACCTGAACTTCAGAATTCATATTTTGCATTTCAATTCTTATGTTTACTTTAATTTCTCTATCTAAATTGCTCAATCTTTCTTCCATTCCCTGCATTTTGTTCAGTGTTTCTTCCAAAGTTGCAAAATCACCATTGGTTCCGGGATTAACTTCAACGCCTCCAATAATAATAGCATACCAATCACACACACAAGGAGAAAATATTCATAATTTCTCCACAATGAACTTTTTTCTGAAACAAATTACACTACATGTTAACAAACAAACCAATTCTTCCTCTGTGAATCTCAATGCTTGTTCCCATCGTTACTTATACCCTATTTCAATTAATTACTGGGGCACTCAAAAAATACAATCTATCCTCTCCACTGCTAGCTTAGCACTGCCCGAGGCTTTGTTAACAAACCAAATGTTACTTCAAGATTAAATAGTTTTTAATGGCCGTTGAATTAAATCAAAAATAGTAATGTGTTAGAGTAAATGTAAAAATTTAGTGAATCGATAATTTAACTCTTCCAAATTCAACAGTTCTTTAAACTTGAAAGTATGCATCTTTATGTAACATATTTTTGTATTTTTTTTTTTTAATTTCCTTGATGGGTTTACATTTTTTAACATGTTACTTCAGAGTTACACTGGGGCTGAACGACAGCTTATTATTAAGATCTTCATAATTATATAAACAACATCTATTTACATTACTAGTATAATCACTGTTTACATATAAATCAAAATTACAATGATAAACAATAATGAGAAGTTTCAGAACATATACATAGTAGATACAATTGAAACAGTTGTCAGTTATTGCCAGTGCTTGAGGCTATACACAGTTATTCACGGTGAAAAAGGTTATGTTCGTGTCAAGCATAAATTTAATTAAATTTTTGTGCATGTCATTTGTATGAAGCCGTTGGAACAATAATTACTCTTCCCTTTTACAAAATATCCTGTTCAACGTAGGAATTATACGGAATATCATAAATGGATCCAACTGCATACAATTTACTTTTTGATGCTTTATGAGTATTTTCCTGAATTATTTTGTTTAGTTTTGAGCTGTTATCCTTTCAGAAGTACTGCAGCAACACGTACTTGAAATTTACCAAGAGAAAATTCAAATTTGAATTATGATGTCATCGTTAGAGGCGCCAGACATTGGCCACCCACGCACAACACACCAATACATTGCACTACTATCATTTTGTTGATTTGTTTTATTTACGGACGCTCTTTAACATTTCGGATCATTAGCGTCCCGTTCTCTTCAGGGCGTGATACGGTCGGTAAATTTTGCTCAGCGGCCTCTTCTTTCAGGCTTGAGATTCTTTTTCGCGCCGTAAATGTACGACAAGATGCCCATGGCTTTACTTTCATGGAAGTAAAGCCATACTTCCGAAGGAAGCCATACTTTGGATTTTTACGCCCGAAAAAAAACTATCAACCTTGATCAGGATTGAACCCGCGATCTTGAGTTTATGAGAACAATATGATTGCCACTAAACCACCAGAACGATTGTCATTTTGTTAATCTGATACAAACTCTATATAACACAATAAAGAATTTATCATATCAAAAGCACACCTTCTCTTCTAATATTAAGGAATTTTATTTCAACTGAATTTTCGTCTGTAGCAATTCATCTTCTACGTGTTGCTACTTGTTCAATGGGTGAATTCGTACAAACAAAATTTACTGCTTTACTATGCTTTCAACATTTTCTACCCACTAATCATACTTTTTTCTTCCAGGTGACTTCAATTGAGCTGCATAAAAAAGCAAACAGCCTCTCATTTCGAATTGTGCCTACACATAACAACCCCTTCACTTTTGGCGTTATATAAAACTGCAATGATGAATGTAAATTATGGAAATATAATTTAAAAATTTAATGGTTAAGAATTTGACTTGTTATAGCGTAACAATGTTTCTAGAGAACTGAAGTCATAGTCTCATAGATTCTCTTTAATGAATATAATACAAAGTCAGATCAACCCTGTTTGTTCTGCTCTCATGAAAACCTTTGAGGCCTCCTCCTACTTAAAAGAAACACTAAATCATATTCTCTACCACTAGTCTATGGGCCGTATGATTCTGCCTGAATTTGATCTACCAATTGGTCTATCCAGGGTTTGAATGCCTTCTTTGCATGCGATCCCAAGGTCTTAAAAGTTTCTTCCTTCCGTAAGCAAGTCACAGATAATTAAGGGTGGACGAAGGTCAAAATAGTCAAAAATTTCAAAACATTTTATTTGTTAATTAAAGAGCTTAATGTTTATAACATATATTATCAACATTTTATTTATGGTTTCGAAATCTAAATATGTTTAAAAATGTTTTGTAGAAGTCAACATCTGTCATGTCCACTTTTTAGAGCATCGCATAGAAGGCTGTGGAGAAGATAACAGACTTTATTTCCAGTTTTCATTTGTTTCAAATACAAATACACCTGGTTCATGAGTAATGAAGTTTGTGCATGGTTTTTCGAATTTATTTTAATTTACTATGAATATGGGTTGATCTAATGCTAGGGTGTTTAGGAAGATTTCTAAAAATGTATTTTACCAGTGAAAACAAGGATCGGGGTACTCATCAAGGGGGTGACAAAAATCTAACCTATAATGGACCAAGTACATTTGGGAATACAGCTGCTTCAGGTAAAAAAAAAACCCAGTCATGATAACTTTGGTTATATATATATAATGAAAACTGAATATTCTTGTGGTTTAGGTCATTAGTTTTAGAGATTATTGCAAATACAATTAACCTCTCATGTTTGTGTGCTAACTGTTGTGCTAAAACTGTAAAACTGTTTGATGAAAGCAAAAAAAGTGGAGTTGTATCTAATTTGCACCTGTATGTGAAAACTGCAAACATTATGTGCAGTTTGAAATCTCATATCGAAAGAATAAGGCATGTGATGATAATCTGAGATTAACTTATGTCATGAGATGTTTGGAAGTAGGCAGAGAATGCATAAATTTGTTTTGTGTTTTAATGAATATGCAATACTTTTGAATGCACTTGAAGAGAAATGACAAGGGAATATAACACATGGTGCTGAAAAGGCTAAAGCTGGAAATAATGTAATTGTGGTAAGAGGTGAGGTTATGTGTATCTTGTGACTTAACCTACATGAAAAGGGTCCATACCTTACTATATATTATCTCCTCAGTAAGTTCAACACAGGTAAGATTATACACTTTTAAGTTATGAATAAAGACAGCAGTAGTTGTGCACTAAGAAAAAAAGCTGATAAGATATAGGAAGAAAACAAGTAGTAGTAAGAACATAAGAAAGTGAATTGTAAAAATTATGAAGGCTCAAGTGGTGATATGGAGCCAGCTGGAATGAAACTCATATTCCAACATTCAGAGAAAAAACATGATTTGCAATATCAAATATCTTGCAAGTAGTGCATATAAAAAATTATTGGAAAGTTATTTCTTTGGTCCTAATGTGAAGCTGGAAAAACTAGAATGTATAGGACATTTACAAAAAAGAACGGGAGTCAGGCTTGTAAAGTTGAGAAAAGAAATGAAAGGGAAAAGTCTTAGTGATGAGAAAAATATGGATAATGGTGCAAATAGGCTCACTGATAAAGAAATCCACACTTTGCAAGTGTACTATGGTAAAGCAATAAGGGACAACACCTGAAATGTAAAAAAATGCAAAAACCTATGTGGGCAACATATATCCATAAGCTGTCAAATGACTCTGCAGCTCAATATGTATTGTGTCGCATTTTATAGTGCAAATACTTGCAGGCCAGGGTGAAGGTGGAACTTGTAAGCATAAACATAGTAACCTGAGGCAGTTATGGATGTAATACAGCCCACAATTAAGAGTTTTAAGGAATCCAGCACTTCTGAAGAAATCCATACATGGGAAGTGTCAGAATCTAAAAGAAAGTTATAATAATCTAATTTGGAATTATTGTGTAAAGAAAATGTTTTTCTCTTCAAATATGGTTAAGGTTGCAGCATATGATGCTTGTTTAGTACTTAATTTTGGAAATTCAGGCAGAATTAAAGTAATTCAGCAATGGGAAATTCAACCAGGTGAAATCATAGTTAGCATACTGAGAGACATCGATGAGAGCAGTCTAGCCAAAGCAAGCAGAGCACTTAACATTTTGCAAAAGAGAGCAAGATAGAGAAAACAGCAATAAAGAAGAAGAGGAAAGTGGGGACTATGGATATGGACAGCATTAAATAAAAACAGAGGTAACAACCTTATATTTAATTGTCTTAAAACTTTATTGCAATTTTCTAAAAATTGACATTTTCTTGTAGAGATAGCACCTTTCCTCAGGAACTATTAAGCCTAGTCCATTCAAACTTGGTAGCAGATGAAGAAAAACAGCAAGAAAGAAAAGGAGGAGAATGGGAATATGAATATGACTAGCATTAAATAACAATAGATGTAACAATCTTAATTTTAAAACTTCATCACAGTTTTCTAGAAAATGGCATTTTTTACTTAGACATGGTATCGTTCCTCAGGAACTATTAAAGCTAGTGCAATCAAACTTGGTACCACGTTTACAAACTATAAATTGCACATTCCTCTGCAATACATTTTTAATATTTTGTAAACTATGATAGTTATCATTATGCATGTCAATGTATTTTGAGAACAATTTTTAAAAACTTTTTTACATTAAATTAAATAGCAGAAAAATAGTTGTAAACTTAAATGAAATTTTGCTGCACAAGACTATTTTTCATAATATAAAATGCTTAAAAAGAAAATTCTACCTTAATTCAATGTTTTAATTATGGAAAACTGTAGCAAATTTTGTATAGCACTATTTTTAATGGAAAAATAATAATCTAGGATAAATGATGTGTACATATATTTCAAATACTGGCACAACATTTCTATCTTTAAAACTTGAATTTAATGCGGTTTATTTGTGGCTATACATCCTGATCTACATCTCCCCTTCTGCGAAAATGAAAGTTATTTAAAAATATCCTATCAATCATATAGCTGTATATTTAACCATTTATATTAAAAGATCCTATAAAAATATACAATTTATGTAAATACTAAAAAGTACTAAATTGTTAAGCAGGAATGAAGCTCATATTCCAGCACTTAGAGGAAAAACATGGTTTATATATAGCAAACATCTTGGTGATGGAGATTCAAGTATATTTAAAAAATTATTGGAAAGTTAACTCTATGGCTCTGATAAGAAGATGAAAAAACTAGAATACATAGGACATATATAAAATAGAATGGGGCCAGACTTTTTAAAGTTGAAAATGAAATGAAAGGAAATACTGATGACAAAAGCCTGGATGATGGTGCAAACAGGCTCAGTGATAAAGAAATCCACAGTTTGCAAGTGTACTATAGTAAAGCAATAAGTACAACACTGGAAATGTAAAAAAAAAAAAAAATGCAAAAGTCTACGTGGGCAATATATACATACGTACATACATACATAAGCTGTCAAATGAATCTGCACCTGAATATGGATTGTATGACATTTTATGGTATAAATATTTACAGCCAAAGGCTGAAGGTGAAACCTGTAAGCAGCACAAACATTTTACCTGAGGCAGTTATGAATATAATGAAGCCCCATTTAGAGTTTTAAGGGATCAAGCACTTCTGAAGAAATGTATGCATTGAAAGACTGAGAATCCAAATGAAAGTTATAATAATGTAATTTGGAATTTTATCCAAAGACAATTTTTGTCTCTTCAAATGTTGTTAAGATTGCTGAATGTGATGCTTGTTTAATATTTAATTATGGGAATTCAGGCAGAATTAAAGTAATTCAGCTATTAGAAATCTAACCAAGTGTATTCACAGTGTAGCATAGTGAGATAAGGGCAGACTAGCTACACCAAGCAGAGCACTAGATTGGCAAATGGAGGAAGCAGATGAAGAGAAAACAACATAAAAGAAGAGGGGGAGAATGGGGACTTTGGATATGGCCACCATTAAATAACAACAGAGACAACAATCTTAATTTTAAATTGTACTAAAATTTTATCACAGTTTTCTATAAATTGACATTTTTTTATATAGACATGCTATATTTCCTGAGAACTATTAACCTTTTAGCCCATTGAAACTTGGAAGCATGTGATATAAAATATAAAAATATAAAAGCTGTGAGTTTAAATGAAATTCTGTTGCACAGTATTATTTTTCTCAATGTAAAATGCTTAAAAACTACATTTTACCTTAATGGAGTGTTTCAATTATGGGAAGTGGTGCATAAAAAGAGTATATTCAATTTTTTTTTTTCTATAGCCATTATTGTTCAGAGAAAAGTAATAAATCTAGCATAAGTAATGTGTGCATATATTTCAAATACTGGTGCAAAATTTCATTTTTAAAACTTTAGAGTTTATGGCAATTTATTTATGATTATGCATTCTGGCCTGGGTTTCGCCTTCTGCGAAAATGAAAGTTAATTTCAAATATCCTATCCATCTTATTGCAATATAGTTTACTATTTGTATAATAAGACCGTATATAAATATAGAACTTATGGTAAATACTCTAAAGCACTATATTTGGTATAGGTTTTATACATTTATTTATTAATAAATTTGTTTATTTTGTCCTCACAATTGGTGTGTTTTGAATAAGTGATTATAATATAATTAATCTTTCTTTATAAATGTTCATACTTCTAACATTTGTATTTACAGAGCTACAGGCGTGTAAATCCATGGATTTATTTCCTTTTTCTTTCATGTGTATATTTTGTTCATTTGGCTAAGCCTGCATAGATATGGCTAATATAACTTCATTGGTATCAAATTGCAACTTGTATTACAAATAGTTTTATAAGCTATACTTTCATAAAAAATGGAAGCATTTTTGTGTATACAACACCTGGAATAGTTTTAGTTAAGTATACACTTCGTTATGATAGGCTACTTTCGTTTTCTTGTACCACAAAATATTTTAAAGTAGTAATTACACCCATCTTTAGTTGGTATCGTTACTGTTAATATAATGAAGTATATGGAACACATATTATTTATTTATAGCAACTGGATTAACTAGTGTATGTCTTTTCTTTCTTTTTTCTTATATGTACACTATTATATTTAATTGTTACCTCTTCAAATTGAACTTATTATTTATTAATTAACATGTTCTAAGATATATAGGTGAAAAGGTAATAGTGTCAATCTAGCAGACAATTTTTAGAACCTTCCAACATTTTGTTTCCAATATTACATGGGTACTCATTCGGGAGGTTCGTTTTATTTTAAGTTTTAAGTTCTATAAAAATTACATTTTTCGTTGATCCTTGTTAAGCATGAAATTACTACGATTGAGAAATGTGTAACTAAATTTTAATCCCTATCGTGGTATATTTAGACCAAATTAAGCACCTACTGTGTTGGGTGAAAGATATGAAAAAGTATATATTTGCAATTTGATTAGAGCTTGTAGAGGCAGTCGGGGTTAAGTATATTTTTGTGTTTTTTTTTTTAAGTTTTTTGTTCCAATTCCATTATTTCCTTAATTAATAATGAATGTAGATTTATGCCCTTGCCATTCACTTTTTTATTTGCCACTGCTTTATGTGATATACACCAGAAGTTGCTCTTTACGACGCACATATTTGTAATATTAGTTAACGTTTGCAGGGAACTTGCATGAAAGGTAGGCACTTGGGGAAGAAAAATGGATGGCAACTTACCCTAGAACTAGAAGCACCGGTATCGATCTGTGAGCAGAGACATGCGGCTCGATTTATGTGGTTTGGGTGGAGAAAGGCGTAGATATAGCCCGTTTGATGAATACCAAAGTGAATGCGCCTCAAGGAGCTCAAAGAGCGTTGGTGTTCTCTGCTTGCCGAAACTTGGTGCCACTGAATGTAGGATATTAAGCTTTTCTTTCTCTTTTTATTTTATGTCTCTGGTGCACTGCAGGGTACTGTAGTTCAGGAAGCAGTATGAAAGTGATTAGAGAAACTTGCAGCCTAGCTTAATAGGTAATAGGTGTGGTCTTTGAGGTTCTGTAGAACAACTCTTATCTTATAAGGAATCAACCTTTCGGTTAATCGAACAGGTGGCTCAGTTGCAGCTGTTTAAACAATGCCATCAAAGCGTTCTTTCTAAAATGAATATCATATGGTAATTAATTTATTAGGGATGCCTTTTTCTCTGGATTAGGTTCGCGGGCTCAAACTCAGCCTAGGTTTTTCAGGACATAAAAAGCTCGAGCACAGGTCCTCCGGCAGGAACTGAAAGCCATGGGTCCAATACAGTAGATTTACGGCACGTTAAATAAATCTATACCAGAAAACAGAGATCCCTGATCAAATTTCCGGTCATTTCACGTCCGATAATTCAATCGATTTTATGGTCAGTTATGACCTGTAATATGCCTTAAGATAAAATGTTGTAGGTCGAAGATAATTACGAATGCTTTAAGCAAAATTATACGGAAAACCTCTAATTCTCATTTAACAGTAAAGAACCTGACCTTACAAGGTATAACCTTACAAGGCAGTGAACGTCATAAACAGTAGCAATTCCCCAATATTGGCTATTTACTGACTAATATTACTTATTTACTGACCAATGGTCATAATCGCATTCGGTGATTATGATATTGGATGATATTTGAAAGAACAATCAAGCAGATGAACCGGTTTTATCAAAAGCATTTTTCGATGCTTAGGGATAAATATTGCTCCTCTAAAGAATTAAACTATAACGAATATTATACAAAATTTCTGGATGAAATAAAGTACAATCCATGAAAAAATGCAAAAAAAAAAAAATCTTAAAAGTATCAGAACAATGTCTATATCTAATATATTGTTTCGCAAAATAATTTGGCTGTACTATACTTATTTCCCCCTTTACTCTATTTTAGTCATATCGGATTTTCGTTTGTTTCCCATAATCGTTTTTCGTCAGATGAATATTATATAATCGTGGAAAAGTGACTGAATTTTAAGGACACTGCATTAAAAATAATGATAATGTAAAAATCGTATTCATGTACGTTTAATGTTATATCACATAAATGGTTAGCACACTTAGGTTCTACCGTTATTAAGACATGGTCGCGGAATATATATGCTGTACTCTGTAACGTGTTTCTAGTATTTTCAATAGTATTTTGTTACTTATTTTATATTATAATACTTGTAAGAATATAAAAAGCAGATGGGATAGAATATATTTTTATAACTAAAACAGATATGGGCATTAAACTGATTGTAAAACTAGACATTTCTCTTCTAGCTGTTTATTTATTCTCCGAAAAATTGGGTGTTCTTTGATCACATATTAGGCAAACAAAACAGTACACTTTATGGTAACGAGCAAGTATTATGTACCACAAAACATAAGAAAGGGATAAATACCACCCGTATCCCAGCGAAACTGCAGGCTACAACATAGGATTGCTTAGCAAAAAAGAGTAGGTAAAGGAAAGTAGGTAGGGTAAAGGAACATGAAAACTCGTAAAAACAATTGTCAACATATGTTGTTACTATACATAGACATACAGACATACAGACATACAGAAAGATTACCGAGAATCGTTTGGAAGGAAGACGTAAATGCTATTTAGCGCACCTTCCCTTGAAGGGTATCGGAGCTGATAGTACGACGCTCTACAATTTAGCGCGTGGTTAAAGAACACATTTTGTAAACAACTGACATATAACAGCGAGTCTGTTTCACACACACTCTCTCTCTCTCTGTCTCTGTCTGTCCCTCTCTCTCCGAGGCCTACTATCGCTCTTCATAGCAAATTCTCATAATCAGATCAACTATATTAACTGGTTATATTGATAGAAACTCGGTCTCCAAATAATGACGTCATTCATTTAATAAATCCTCGCGGTGCAGTTCAAATAAATTTGAAAAGTCATTATTTAAGAATCAAAATAGTAACAAAGAATTAGAAATATCTCAGATAATGTTTTTACTTCTATTGTTATAAGAAGTGGAAATTGTGATATACTAAATATCTTAAACAGACTATAATAGAGAATAATAAGACATCGACAGAAATATATATAGTTATATCACGGAAGCCAAACTCGCCATACTTAGCAGCAAAGTCGCTTCCCCCTCCACTGTCTCAGATCCTCCTCGCTCCGCGCTCTCCTTTCTAACACAATGCTGCTGTCGTCATCCGCATCAGACGTGCTAACATCGCCAATCTCATAATAATCCTATCCATTTCATTATCTATATTAACATTTTCTGTGAGCATTTTAAAACGAAAGAACAGCAATACCTCAAGCATTCTTTTAAAGTATTACACTATATTACATACTATTTCCCGTGCTTGACTTCTAAGAGGCTTACTTGAAGATTTTGATGAAGCAGTAGCCATCATGATTGTTTCAAAAGAATTCAATATCGCTTACTCACAAAATAAGATTGGCTAACCTAACATCCTTTTCCTTAGAGGTAATATTAGTGACTACAACGAAAACAAAAATACTAACATTAAAATGCATGAAAAGCAAAACAGCTGGAGAACACTAAATAATAAAAGTCAACACAACTTGCTATACTTGAGAAAACTGATGTCTATACTGATAATTTTGTTGACTTGACTTGGCCAGTTGAGTGGGAATTCAACAATGCGTGTGCAACAGGGAATCAGTTTCTTTGGCTACGTCTACATTTACATGCTGCAAAGAAAACCAGGAGCATCGTTTATGAACAACCAATAGTTCCGGTTTTATTATTTTTGTGACAAAATAAGTAGATTGTATTTTAACCACTGCTCCTTGCGCTAATATAAACGTATTCATCTTGAATGAGTCGATTTTCTCAGACTAAGACCGAGTAAGTGGAACAGTAGATTCTCGTATGGGAAGCCCTCTTCCTCCTTATGTCCACATGTCGGTCCTGGTGGTGTAGTGGTTACCATACTTGCCTCCTAAACCCAAAATGCGGGATCGAACCCGGCCACGACCGATGGATTTTTTCGGGCGTAAAAATCCTAAGTATGGCTTCCTTCCGAAGGGAAGTAAAACCGTGGGTTCCGTGTCGTACATTTACGGCACGAAAAAGAACCTCAAGCCTGAAAGAGAGGCCTCTGAGCAAAATTTGTCGGCCGTTTCACGCCCTGAGTTAAATGGGACGCTGATGACCTGAGCTGTTAAAGAGCGTCCATAAATAAATCATTCAAAAATTTTTTTTCCTTATGGCCACGCATGCGCAGACCATCATGCTTTATAGAATGGTATCCAGGGAGGGGGAAGCTCACTCCCTCCTGTGGCAGGCCAACATATTTTGCAGATGGTACATGTATATTTTTAAACACTAACGTCGATGCGTTCCTTTTTACTAATGTACTGTGGTTCTATTTCCGATGGGTATTAGTTTTTTTTTAGTTTATAATTAAAAATAATAAGGGCTTTTTCCCTTTCCCACTCATATTATAGGTTATACTTCTGTTGTGTTTCTTGTCCACTGTAGTACCATTTTTCATCTTTGCATAAAAGGACAAAAAACAACACTCCCCGTGCTCAAGGACATTCATAACTGTAGAGATTTCTAACAGCTTTGAACCAGAGCTTTATTTTTGGGTAAAGTATTATAGTGCCAACACTATTACTAAGATTAACTATAATGCTTATTTCTGTCTTGGATTTCGAGTTTGGCCAATGATTAAAACGAATATAACTTGCTTGTGCATTATTAGCGTCTAACGACGTGAGAGAGATCTACAGTCTATGGTCTTCACGTATGAAATCTTGGTCCATTGATTGCACCCCAAAACAATAATCAGCTTCATTGTAATGATCAATCTTCATTCCCAAAACCAAATGAAAGAGAAAGACTACATTTTCCTGGAGCAATATTATAATCATTTTAAGAGGTGGTGTGTTCAGTTTTTCTCACAGAACGGGAATTACTTAAATCTCGTCGAAATTTCTTAACAAGATGAAGACTTCCCAGAATTCTGTCCGCTTTTTAACGCCGTTTTCGACCACAATTGCACATCACAGGCTATATGGAGACAAGAAACAACCTCCGTAGAATATAAACCTCGCTCCGTCGGACCCGTTAAGGCTATTTATAGCCAGGAAAATATTGATGTTTGAGACGGACGCGTCTGCAAGATTTTTTTAATTCACGAGTGTTCAGATGTTAATCGATTGTGACAATGCATTTCTAAAGAAGGGACTAGATTATAACAAACAATTATTAAATATATGTTTTCTATTTAATTTCCCTTAATCATAAATGAATATATTTAATTTGAACGCCCTTGTATACCTTGTATACCTGTGTCTCAGAAGGTTGTTTACAGCTTTTGAAGGAGATAGAAGAAGTTAAGAGTGACTTTTTATATGCTAAAATGTTTATAGTTCCACCATTTTCTCACTATAGGGATGTATTCAGAAATCGACTATTATTTCATTTCCACGAAGAACAAATTTACATATATACACATTGTTGAAACTGTCTTCCTTTGAACAAATTACAGAGATACTCGCAGGAATCATGTCTCACGGAGTTGTTCATGAGGTTGTTAAAAGAAGACGTTATAAGGAAACTTTCTATTTGGGGAGCGTACGGCACACAGGTGCCTTGCAGCAAGGCAGTTTCGTCGTGTCTCCCCATAAATGAGATGCATGTCCGCCAGTTCAGGAAGCGTGTAGTCTATCGCAAATGAAAATCGTATTTTGTGTACTGTAAAACAGGCTCTCCAGAACTACTGGAATGAAATAATTAACAGTACACGTACATTACGTTAAATAGAACAACATCAAGGCTTACCTTCCTTTACAGTAGTATCATGCACCGTTTTGCAAAAATAAAAATTGCTCGAAGACATGAAGCAAGCTGATCACAATGCACGATACCAACATTCAAATGGAAAATCGTATCACGGAGAATGAGCGATTCCTACACTCCTAAAAGTCAGTGTCTCGAGTGGAAAAACGGCGGAAGTGCCTTTTGGCATATAAAAACTGTTTCTTTTGACATTCTTTTTCATCTCTCAATCATTGTTTCGGAACTTTGTGTTTAGAAAGAAGATTACATAAACATTCCTTAGTAGCAGAGCAGTATGACAACAGCAGATTATTTTAGTTACCACTGTTGCTAACAGAACTACAAACCAGACAATGGGTTCCCTCTCCCCATTACCATATTATTTACCTGGCCACGTCAGAATGGCTCGCCAGCTAATATTTGGTTTCTATTCGTTTATTCATCTATTAGAAAGTTCTAGCAAGCTGTGACGTAGCCATTCTGATTGCCAGGTACTCTCTAATCTATTTTCCTCACTAACAGTCGATTCTAAGAGAGCGAGTAACATAGCAGTCTCCTATTTAAAATTGTTAGACCTTCTCCAGGGTAGTTCTGTGAACCAAGTAGCATATGGTTTTAAAAATTTTATTGTAATGTATTTGCTCTATTGGCGTAAAGGACGAGTTTGGAATTTGTATTTAAAAATCAACCCGTTGGATTTAATTATAATTTTGGTAAACATTAAAACTCCTTACTCTATAAACAAAACGGGAGATTTTATTGCCCAAGTAATGTATTAATCTTTGTTCAATTTATAGGATGTGTGTTGGAACAATATTCTGAGAATTTACGCTTAATAAAACATATTTTGCTGATTAAATGTTACAAAATTTAGCATTTTCAACATCCTGGAGATTTTCTTTCAGTGCATCTCTAATACATCAAGTTAACGGGAAGGTGAAGGTATGAAACCGTGATATATAATACAGCAGAAAACGCGTTTTCTAGTAAAAGCTGAAAATAATACCTCCGGTGATGGATTTTTAAGTTTCAAAGACTTCTCTAACAGTATTTATGAGTTGGAATTAGAATTTAAACAGCGATTTTGTTTATAGGCATAATGCATTATGTGCTGAGGCAATTATGTTAACAACATAACAAAATAGGAAATTATATTTATAAAACCCAAGGCACTTTATCAGTATTTTTATAATAGAAGATCTGCTTATAAATATGTAATGTTTTAAAAAGCAGAAAAAGTGATAGACAATACTGACTTCTATCATATGATTGTGCGTAATATAAAAAGTTCCAAAAATGGGAAACGAAATTCAAATTCAAAAGTGACTGCTTTTAATTGTTTGGATGTTGTTCATGCTTCCGAGTCGTTGAAGTCAGTAGAAATTGCTTTCGAAACACAACACTCTCGACCACTTGGAACAGGAGACATTCTTCTCTTTTAGGGTTTCCTTGGGGAGATTGGAACGAATGTACTGAGAGTCCCATTTTCCTTGTAGTCCGTTCTTGTCTTCTGCACTTCCATATATTTGTTCCCCAGACTCTTTTTACGGAAACGAAACAAATCTTAAGGAACGTAAAATAATGTCAACATCGATCCAAATAATTGTAAGAAATTGTTAATCAGTTTTCTGAACACTGGAAATATATATAGTAAGAAGAAAAATGTTGCTATTATACTGGGTTTTTTGTGAGTTTGTCGCACGTTTCACGGCAGCTGGCAGGTCGGCAGTCAGAGCGGCAACTTCCGATGATGTGAATGTAATGCCCGCGTAACTGGTTTAGGTTCTTGCAATTAAAATTACAATGAAAATAGGTACTTTTATGACAGGAGATGTTGTAAATGTTATCCTGCTACATTCAGGCAATCCTGGCACTTTTTATAGAAAAAAGGCTTTCACACATATTCATTTCTCGCCTGATATTTTCTTACATTTCTTCTAACATATAGAAATTTATTTCATACATTTTATAGTTCAACTTGCCTCATAAATAAAATAAAACACATTTCTGCATTATATATTCGAAAAAAAAAATGGTGTTTTTAGTGTGTGTTTTTATTGCACACCATACATAAATTTCCCCGTCATGCAAGGGGGTTTCGTGTATATAATGGGGTTTTCTGTACTCCATTGCTTATTATTTTGGGTCGAAATATGACCGCTTAAATGAGGGCATGCTTCATAAGTAAAAAAAAAAAAAAAATATATTAGGTGTGGATCGGAAACTCTTATCATTAACGTTCTGTAACATCTAATTACAAAAATAATATAAGAATCACCTTCTAGCATTTTATGGACAACAGTGACCTTGTATCTTTCAAGTTTGAATTGATTCAATTTCTGAACATTAAATTACGGATGTAATTAACAAATTTTCTAAAAAGATGCCAAAATGTGTGAATGTTGCATAACAAAATTTCCAAAACTTTGAAACAGTTATTACGACCCACCCCCACTGAAATATAAATATAATGTAATATGTATGTTGCAAACCTAATTATAATATTTCGTGTATTGTAATTAGTAATGTATGTATGTATGTGTATACATATGTATATATAATATGGTATAATGCTAACATGTAAATTGTACATCAACAAAAGAGAAAGTCTCTGGTGTTTTCCGATAAAGGAAAAGGCCAAGAAGGGCATAAAAATCTGTACAATAAACCCGAGATCGAGTGGGATGCCACACTTTTAAAAGGTGTGCCATTGGAGGGTTAATAAACTGAAGGACATTTAAATTCGTTAGGTCTTTGAACCCGACAGGCATTGTACTGTTAGCCTTTAAACTAGCCGATATCAACAAACTTTTAAAAACTTTAAACTTTTATACTTTAAAAAAAATAGCGAATTGCACGTGGGGAAGGTGAACTTAAACCAGCCAATGGAAAATGTATGTTTGAACTTTTAAAGATAGACGTAAACTTGCGCGTGCCTGTGTGACCATTTTTGGCGTCGTTAAGCCAAAGATTACTTTATTGGAATTTAATATATAAAGAAGCCTTTGCTGGGCTGGGCTGGGGCATTCAGATCGAATCAGTTAGGCAACTCGCTTCGTCGTTGCCGAGACACGCAGTTCACAGAATTAGCTCAGACACAGATAACAATTCCTACTTCGGACGCAGGCACAAGTTCTGATACATCAGCTAGGCAGATTTTAAGTTGATACTCAGCTGAGAAGCAGTTATCAGTTGTGCAGTTCCGATACATCAATTAAATAGTTTTCAGCTTCATCATCTGTAAATTTCACACGCGGCGAGAGGCACTTGTTATTCCGATTTTGACGCGGGCACTCAGTTGTAAGATATACACCGCGAATATGCAATATTCAGTTTCCCTTTTCAGTCCACTCGCGGCAGCTAAATACGTGTTCGATGTAGCTAAGTCTATCGTACGCAAAACACCAGAGAACGCGAAAAATTTTAATATAATAAAGTATCCGTATATTATATATTATGTCGCATTGCGTTCTTATTTATACTATTGAACACATCTCCCAGTCCTTTTGAGTACGAATAAACAAAATAACAGAATTCACCGTGAGAAATTGCTTATTGAAGCGTGAGCAACAATACTGAAGCAATCAATAATCAATTTACCAAACCTCCACAACAAATCGCTTCAAGTTCGATGCCCAATTTAGGGCACATAGCCGGAGTCTACTAAACCGCTCCAACCTCTTTTCATAATATACTTGCTTATTTTATTGTACTTGTCCTTGTAATTGCGAGAACTTTAATCAATTGCGTAGATATTACATCCGCTTCGTCAGGAGTTTACCGTACTGACTATCGATCCGACGGCTGTCGTAAAAGGGCGACAAAACCATGAAACACCCGGTAGCATTTTTAAATTATTCTATAGCTTGCACAGATACAAATCAGTGAGATATTGAGTATTATGTCATATTTCGTGTAATGTTCTTATATAGAGCGTAGTTTGTGGTACAGTATGCAGTATTACAATGAAGACCAGCAAATAGGGAAATAGCAAACATTAGCGTGGGATGTTTGCACTGAGTTTTCCGAGCACATTTTGTACAATAATATCGTGGCTACAGGCTGAGAAGCGGGAAGAAACGGTAGTGTTAGAGGGAAATTTAATGACAGCAATTAAGAGCACGTGTCACCACATCATGCGGTAGTTATGACCTGCGTGGGGTAAACTTAAAGAAACTACCACCATCACTGCAATTGATGTCACTCGAACCCAAATGCGCGCGCCTGTGTGTTTGCATAAAGTCCTGGGGACCAGAGGACATAAATGAGGATTTATGTGGGGTATTTATGGGCACTGCAGTGCGATGCTCTTTTAGCTAGTATTCCATCTTCTATTTGCCACTTCTCCTCTTGAAAGTTAAACGGAATATGAACCACTGCTAACATTGCAGGGGCAGTTGTGCTGTAAATAAAACCCAACTTGTGCTCCTTGGAACTTCGATTTTTGGTTGGAACATTCATCTATGCAGCAAAACAGGCAATTTTTTGCCGAGAAGATTATAGATGTTATTTAATGAAATGAGAATATATCAACAAGTTCGTTGCAAAAAATTAAAACGTGTGCTCTCCTTCCAGAGAAAAATTCTGGTTTAGAGTTCTTAATTATGAAAATTTTAGTGCTAGAAATATGGTTCTCAATATAAACACTATTGTAAGGTTAATGCAGTAAGTTTTTTTTATTTTATTTTAATAATGGGTCAAGCCAGTCAATGTCAATTAATGCACCAGCTTGTAGTATGAGGAAGGTTTCGTCATCGAGTCCTTGTACGTTCGTGTGTTACTCGGTATTGTGTGCTAATGGTCTTTCGTTAGTTATGCTATTACATAATGCCTTGAGGAAGGGATTTTATGTACGATAAATATGTGAAAACGAATTTTCATACAGAAGTAGTAAACAAATGTCATGACAATCGTGTTCCATTTAGAAAAACTGTTTTTTAACTTTTAAAAATTACGAGAGACAGGATCTCTCATTGACAGGAAGTGCTCCTAACCACTCTTATGGAAGAAAAATTAGATGAAATACTAAAATTTTCTACGCAGTTTCCTGCAATGTATTGTCGCAAAGGGGCATTTTTTCAGCATGTGCTAGTGCTCATTATTATAAAAACACAGTAGCATTTTATTCTTTCAGTAAAAACATTAATGTTAAAATAAAAATAATAATTTTACACACGACGACTTTCCTTTTTTCTGGTTGCGACGGCTGCAGTAAGCACATCATAAACGAAGCATAAATATCTTACAATAGACACGTTACCTAGTTAGGACTAATTACTAATTGTTGTATTTTACAAAGTTATTTTTATTAGTGAATGTACGTTATTTGAACCGATGATAAATGACCATTTTCTTCAAAAACAAAAAAATTACTGTTCCACTAGTCTAAAGCTGTGATATTGTAATCCACCTATATTTAATTCGCTCATACAGTATTTCCATGTTTTCAAACAGTTATATTACAGCGGGTTATTAAATTACGTATTACAGTTTTAAAGACCTGAGAAATATTTGACTTTAGCATAAAAAGTGTATGGCATATCGTACTAATTTTCCAAAAGAAATTTTCCAGTTTTACTGGAATAATGTTTAACGCTTGTTTTCACCATTGAGGCATCACAGGGGGTGAATACTGAAGATACATGGGATGAAATTATGTTATATGTTCATGTGTGGAAAGTTTTTCAATTAATATTAATAAAAATTTAATTGTATCCCTGTAATATATTTGTGGAATTGTGTGTTAACATAAGGAATGTTTACAGCGAGTTCCTTTGATTTTCCATTACCAAGAGCATGCTAATGAATAAGATTTGCTTAAATTAAACAACTTAAACTGATATATTCTCTTTAATTCTCATATTAGAAATATACCGTGTCATTGGTTTACAAATTACTAGTAATGACATATTCAGAAACGAAAAAAAATTAATGTACTTACTTTTTAATCACAATTTAAGCGACTATGATTGTTGAATAATTTTCAATTATTTATTACCATCATACCCTAATTCAAATAATGAAAGCGGTGGCCGGTTAGCTGGTGGGAGGAGCCTCGCCGTTCCTGTGCTGCTGCTCTCTCGTGATAGGCTCGCTATGTTTTTGTGTATTGTGTTTTGTTATCCAGCAATTGAAAAGAAAGCCCAATACATGAAAACAAAGCAAGCCTATCATAAGAGAGCAGCAGCATAGGAGAGGTGAGGCTCCTCCCACAAGCCCGTCCCGGACCAATGTTTTACCGGCATTTTCAATAGTTTGCTTTGCAATAAGCATAACAGTATTTTTTTTTTTCAGAATTGTGCTAAAATCCCTTCAGATTGATGTATACGAACGTGTAGTCCATAAGAAAGAAAGAGAGAATAAAATAAAATAGCTAAAATAGCTACAACTGTCATCCGGGCACCCGTATACGTATGTGGGGGGGGGGGGAATGCAGGGGATGCTCTTTGCAGTTATATTTGTCAATGTTATTAATTGCGATTAAAAAGTTTTGTTAATGTTGTATGTAAAAATAAAGGGGAAAAATATGGTAACTTTAGGGCTCCTAATGCTTCTTCAGTTTGTTACCCTATTCCGTTGCATAATAATAATAATAATAATAATAATAATAATAATAAGACTAACTTTCAACTAAAGTGTGTTCTTAATGATTAGAAGAGAGGATCATATTCACGAGGACTGGAAATGTCTGTTCGCTAGTAGCTAATCATAGAAGCGGGTACCTGTTATTTTCTTTTTTTGTCTTATCTGTACTTTGTTTCTAAATGCAAATAAATAATCTTAAGGAAAGATAACAAAATGTATTTTACTTAAATATTTGTTGCATGAGAATACATTTTACAGTAAATAGTCATTTTAAATTATATTACTTAAAAAGAGACGTTTAATTGCGTCACGCATTCTTAACTTTGTGATTAGTTTGATATGCGCTGGAGTAGGAAAACCAAAAGTTACATTACTATCTGCTTTCTAGTTTAAGGATTTTTGGTGCTTCTCATCAAACAGCACAGGAAACTTAGTCCTTCTCCATCCTGGACAACATAGTTATTTATCACAGAAATATCAACTATAATGATCGCAGTTTATATTGATTAAATTTTTCTAAAAGAATAACAACACACAGTGGTCCAGAGACCCTGGCCAAAACTTCTACATATGAACTTGTTAAAACTAGTGAATCAGCTAACAATTCAAACATAAACAATCTTGAGTATTTCATACTGTCAGAAGTGAAAGGTTGCTCCCGTTTTACAAGCAATTGCGAAGTTCCAAGACTAAAATGCCAATACGTTTGTTTACATACCCTAACTTGTTTTGATTTCTGTTTTCTTGCCATGAGCGATTGGACGTAAGTAGGCTGAGGAAACTTTAATTTTTTTTATTTATATCAGAGTTTAAGTTTGATTGCCACCTTCTACTGCTCAGATTTCTCTTTCCAAAAGTAGCTCAGTTCCTCCTCTTTTAGAATCAGTAAACAAAACTTTTTGATTTTTTGCTAGTTTTCGTGAAACATTCCCCAGGCTTCAAACAAATGAGAAACATTGAAACACAAAGAGCAAAATAGAACTCCCAGTAAAAACATAAAACCAGGAATTCCAGGTTACCCAAGTTTGCAATTGACATGTTGGACGACAAATCTGCAAGGCCGTTTCCTGTAGACACAAAGTCGGCACTTGTCATGTGTGAGACGCGACTCTAAAGGAAGAAGGATCCCAACAGAACAGAAATATCTGAAACTCGGAAGCTGTTCACGCGTGGATCAGGTTAATGGAATAGCCAATTCATGTGGCTTAAAGATTAAATGCGCAGAGATGATAGATGCATAGGGAAGAAGTCCAGGAGACGATGCACAGAGATGATAGATGCACAGGAAAGAAGTCCAGGAGACGATGAAAAAGTAGAAAGAAGACTTTTCACAGGTCATGAAGACAGACTTACGCCTCATTATAGACAAGATGGGACCAAATGGCAGCAGAACTTCAAATATAAACAGTCCGTCGTATCTTCCGAAACTCCCAGAAAGTAGCCGCAGTAAAAGTCTGAATGAGGAGCTTATAGAGGAGTGTGCCGTATTACTACAGGCATTTTTTGTGGACTGGATATCGAGCCAGATAAATTTGATACTTGGGAAAATGTAATCAAATCTTAATCAACAACACGATTCGTGGTTCTATAGGTACATACAATTCTGGCTCTTGGGACTTCTACAATTTCTCACACTGTTTCACCGATATAGCAGACTTCGGAAGAGGCCCAAGATGCAAGAAACAAGCATAATTCTCAAAATTTCTTAAGAGGACACATTTACGCCTACTAAAGATGTCAACCTTTAGAGAACGATGGCTCAGAAAGGTAACAAAAAGACGTTATCTATATAGAGAAACCGTGATCGTTAAATACTTTTCAATGAATGTATACAAAGTGTAAATATGTTTTAAATAATTATTTTTAAAGCTTTTTAATTTGGGCCTTAAAACAACATTATTTTCTAATAAAATTTATGGATTTAACTCCTAGTAGCAAAAAAGAGGTTTCGGCCAGGTTTTCTGGGAATTTAGACCAATTGTGTAGCGTAAAACGAGAGCAACATAAATGCATGGAATCTTATAAAACATTACGAAAACACGTTGGTTTAGTTTACCTATGTAACATTTGCCATATATTATGCTTTCTCTTTTACAAAAATGTAGAAGCTATTAAAAATATTGCCAAAGTCCATGGCCTCAGTTCATATTTACTGAAGATCTGCAAAATTAGCACAGGTTGGAGCGACTTAGTATGACGCTGACTCTGTTGTAAATGGTCACGTTGGTGTCCTATCAGAAGTGGTTTTTGGATTGATTGTGGGGTGCCTCGGTGTCGTTGCCGACACTCCGGTAGCAACGATATTCTGGGTGATTCCACTATTTCGTTGAGTGGGGCTGAACAGCACTGAGAGGGAAATTTAAAAGTGTAAAAGAGCACTCGATGTGACATAATATATTTACGTAGTTTTTTATGTCCATTTGTCCTTTGGTGTTTCCGCGTTTGATATGCTGGGCTACTTTGGATGTATATTAAGTTACCACGTATGAAACTTTCAGATGAATATTGGGAACTGCTTAGCTGAGTCGAACTGAAATGAACTGAACTGAGTAATTCGACTGAATGCGTACAACGGAATGTAAAGTGCCTGGCTTGACCGCGATAAGTACTGCTCGCATAGAACTGCTTGCCTAAGACTGCGTAACTGGGTAAACTTCTTGGATTGCCCCAACTGCCTGGACTGAATGAGTGAATAGAATGAGTAAGACTAAAAGAACTGCCAGCGGGGTGACCGTCTCCTTTATATCAAACTCGAATGGAAATTCGTTGAATCGGAGAAGCCAAAAACAACACACAAACCTCTTGCCGTTCTGTAAAAGTTCAAATACACTTCTTTCATTGGCTGATTCAATTTTATGTACCTCACACTTCATTCTCTATATTTGAACGTACATAAGGCGTTTATTATTATTGGATAGTTTAAAGAGCTAACGTACCACCAGCCTATAGGTGTTCGCGCCCTTCCCTCCCTTGGATGATTTAAAATCCTTTCCCAACGTCATTTCCCTGAAAAATAAAGCCGGCTCCTTTAAACTCAAGTATGAGTCCACGCACAACCGTCATAAAATTTTTGAAAAGATTTTATGGCGTTGTTGACGAGTCCTGCTACTGCAAACGGAAAGACACCGAAAGAAGTTTCTATTTACAACTTCTATGTTGTAGTTATAGTTTATGATACAAATGTAATATTTATATTATTAATTACAATGCCAAGATATGATCATAGGGGTGCATAATATACATGATAATTATATTGTAAGGGCGATCGGTAAATTTTATTAAGGTGTAGATAGAGATGTTCTTCAAGGTTAAATGCATGTTACAGTGAAACCTATATTAAATAAAGCGATTGTGGACTAGAAGAACAGCTGCAGTTATTGTTGCATCGTCCACATAAAGCAAAAGTCTCCCCTTTATTCGAGGTTATTACCTAAAAGCGCAACTTTAATAAGCAACCCACAAAGTATGCTCTGATTTACTCTTATTAGAAACATGGTTCAGTTTTACATCACCACTAAAACTTTCTCTGCTAAGAAAGCGGAAGCAACGTTGTGCTGCTTTGGTATTAATTTATCTTTTACCCTCTCATACGAATACTCAGAGCTATCGAACGAAGCAAAACTCCACGACAAAGTTTCCCAAAAGGGAGTAAAAGTACGCGCCTTACATTTTTGAAAGTCATAAATTATGAATACAAGTCTCTTCAAAGCAATGAAGGTCATAAAACGACAAGAACTTTTCCTAGTCCATCCACTGGAGGTTTATGAACATCGGGTATGAAGAAAGTGCGTAACTCATTCATAGCTGTAAAGAACAATATTCTTGCCGCTTCAAAGTTCAAAGAGTTCTATAAGCTATTTAAAGCTTTTTTCAATTTTATGTGACCTAATTTAGACATGGAATAAGGGTGAAAAGTTTTTTCTTGAGGATCAGTTCTTCATAACCTATCAACTAATAATGTTATATAAACAGTAAAATGTATTTTAGCTTACATAATTAAATATTAAATGTAATTCTCACTCAAGAATGTTCCTAAGTTTTCTTTAATAGTGTACTGCTATTATTGTTCGTCTTCATCCATGGCTTCTAAGCATCTCTGAAAAAGAGAAAATAAAGCCAGTAGTATTACAAAGTTAACAATATATTAGTTAAAAACGTTGCTAAGTATAAGATTCAAAGGTTGGTTCAGGAGCAACGCTTTATAATCGTTTCCGGCTCAAATTCTGCGTCCTACAAATCTGATTAAAGTTTTCAGTGATTCCCCTAAAGTATTCATTTATTTGGTTGAAGGAGAATATTAAAGGGGAGGGGGGTCAAAATCATATTTTTGTATTTTGCATCATTTTAATATTTGGAATTTTCTGTTTATTTTGGTGTGGTTTTCATTATTTTGTTTGGTTATAAGTATTTTATACAAAATTTAATTATGTCACTGCAGAGTCATTTATTTTTATTTATTTTTAATAGTATTTTGCGAGCACTTGTTCAGTTAAATTTTTATATCTCGGAACTGTTTGCTTTTGAAGGCTGTAGTTTGTCTTGAATGATAGAAAACGTTTATTTCATAAATTAGCAGCCTTTGTTTCCATGGCCTCATCCTTTGTTGTTTTACAATGTTGGGGGGTTTTAGCTGATGTTTCCCTCAAACAGTTAGTTATTCTGTAAAAACATTTTTGGCTGCAATTATTGATAAGCTTTTTTTTTAAGGATCTGTATAAGTTAGCACTTTGAAACTTTTACCTCTTATTCATGGTATTATTGTTAATGTGCATCTATTATAGTAGAGCTAGGACAAAATGTGACAACGAAAAAAAAAAAGAAGAAGAAAGAAAGAAAGAAAGAAAAGAAAAGAAAAGAAAAAAAAAACAGGCAAAATTTTTAAAATAATGTATTTGCTTCAGACTCATGGTACAGTAGTGAAAAATAGATGAGCAAATTTCAATTATGTGAATCTGTGTGCTGTAAAAATTTCATTTTTTTAGCTTTAACAGTCCTTGAGAAAATGGGAACTGAAGTTGACAAATTTAACATTACAAGGATAGGCCTTTCATACTCCCCTTAAGGACGCTATTTAACATCTTAGGTCATCAACTTCATAGTTAATTCAAGACGTGAAAAGGCCGAACAATTTTGCTCAGAGGTCTCTTATTTAATGCTTGAGGTTTTTTTACGTGCCGTAAATTTACAACACGGGATCCACGGATGTTCCATTCCGAAGGAAGGATACAAGATTTTTACGTGGTAAAAATTCAACCCAGGCTCGGTATGATCCCGCGAACTTAGTTATCTCTAGACCACCAGGACCGATTTTCCCTCAGTTGATTTTCTTAAGGGCAATCGTCGGGTTAATATTTCTTATGAATTCACCTTCCATTTTCATTCATCTTCGTTCCATCTCTTCTTTGTATGTGGTGCTTTCGAAGTGGCCCTGGCATTGGACTGACCACCCATTCAGTTAGTCCTCGAATGTGTACGTGTACCCTTATGTTCAGAGATAATTAGATTTCAGATAGACGACTGACCCAAGCAGAAGAAGAAAAAATGTATGAGAAGGGGTATCATGTTAGCAGTCATGAATTTTAGAGGATTAATTAAATTACATACAGAAGACACCGAAATCTAAAGTTTGCTGCATTCGCCATTTTTGGAATAATGAAAAACGTTTCATTTATCCCAAACTAGAATGTGGGAAAGGCAGTTGGCGGTTACTTTCTGTTTAGCCACGATATAAGCGATTGCCTAACATAGCCAAGGAATATGAAATCATTTTACCCACCAAAATACATATTACAAGAATATGGTACATATGCCCTAATCATTTTAATATGTGAAAGGTGAAATACTCATAATTATTTGTGCACATTTGAGCAGTGAGCATAGGACATTAACGATGAACAATTATCTGGAACTCGTGTAGACTAAGCACGCAAATTTCAAAATACTGAAGCGGTTTTGTTGTATGCCAGCGCCAATTTTAAAGCAGCTTAGTGGATGGTGACAGGTTGGTAGCCAATTATGAAGCAATTTAGTTGCTGATCGCCATATTTAGTAGCGGCGCGTATTGTTAATAGATTATTGATCGCTTTGGTGTTGTTGCCCACATTTCATGACAACAATATGACAAAGTTCTGTTGCGCTGTTTTATTACTCGTGCTCAACAGGACTGGAAGAGGATATCAGCTGTGTTAATAATCACGCAATGAGCAGATCTGACATGTATCGTAATTTATTTTTCGCAAGATCTTTCGCGTCTGGTATTCTGAGTACGGTAGACTTAACTACGTCGAGTATAAATTTAGCTGCTCAGACTTCCAAGGAGACGAACTGAGAACTGCGTCCGAAGTAGAATTTATTGGAGTACCTGCGTCGATTGTGAGCTTATTCTGTGTGACTTCCTGCCCCAGCGGTGAAAAATCCTGGTTATACATTCAATCCAAATTGATCAAACATTGTATTTACAAGCCAAAAAGTAAAATGGGGTAATACAAGCACGCGCAAATCTCAAAAATTCAAAATGTACATCTACTATTGACTGGTTCCACCTGCCAACGCATGTCACCCGCTTCTGCTGCTATTTGAAAGTTTAAAACATTTATTTTCATTGGTTGTTTAAAGCTACCCTTACAAACGGCTGGCGGTTTCATTGCCCTAACGTATTCGAAAGAATTTATTAACCATTGCCAACGAAAAGTCAAGAAGTGGCATAGCACTTGTGCACTTTCCTTTGTTTAGCGGTTTATGACTTCCTAGGCTCTACCTAGAGCTCTATCTAGGCTGTACTGTTACCGTAGACAGTTACACCAGAGAACTTTCTCTTTTGACGACATACAATGAACATATTAAAGTTATACTTCTTGATACACACACACACACATATACATATATATATATAATATTTATATTATTAATTAAAATGCACAAAATATGTTTAAGTATATTACATATATATCATATTTATATTTCAGTGGGGTTGATTGTTGGTTTGTTTCATTTACGGACGCTCTTTGACAACTCAGATCATCAGCGTCCCATTCAATTTAGGGCGTGAAACGGTCCACAAATTTTGCTCAGAGGCCTCTTCTTTCAGGCTTGAGTTTCTTTTATATGTTGTAAATCTACGACACGGGACCCGCGGCTTTTCTTCTCTTCCAAAGGAAGCCATATTTAGGATTTTTACGCCTAAAAATCCATCGACCCTGGTCGGGATTGAACCCGCGATCTTGGGTGTACGAGGCAAGTATAGTTATATTTCAGAGGGGGTGAGACGCAGTAGTGTTTCAATATCAAACAATATTTCATGTGTATATTAAAATGCAAACATTGAAATTTACTTCGAAATTTCGTGTGTTTAGTTTGGTAAACTAATCACGAAACGTAGTAAACAATCACATGCCATTAAAATTAAGAATATTACACTGCACCACATTGGATAAACATTTTACTTCAGTTGAATAGTAATTCAAAACTGTTAAGCGTGTGGCAAAGATTCCTAAGACACTGGAGTCAATGTAATGCTCTTAGACAGTAAGTGTGCGTGGGTATTTGATTTTCTCCGTCTGCTCATTTCCTGTCCTCACACTTTTACTCTCGCTATTCTACTCATTGCCTTAGGCAGTCGTTTTTTCCAATATTTTTTTCCTTCCAGCTTTGTTAGCATTTCAAACAGGCAGGAAAATTTTTCATCCGTTATTACTGTACAGACCTTACTTAAATCTTCTAGAACGTACTCATTTATCTTGGACTACAGTGCACATTAAACAGTACTGGAGTAAAATTAATCTAAATAAAATATGTTTTTAGTATCATTTAAAGACTAGACATTTTTCTCTTCGGATATGTTTATTTGCAACAGCTTCACTATTATTCACTCTCTTTAAGAGAGAGAGAGTGAGAGGGGTGAGAACATGCAGTATTATGTTTAAGTGTCTTAGAATGCAATGTGATAACATGTGATAACTAAGATGTAACAGCTATCTAATCAGGCAACCTGTATCACGTATATGCTGTCAAGCCCAACCATGAATGGCTATATGCTAGTTCAGAACTTCATCAAATGTTAACATTAAGGGGACGTAGCTCTAGGCAAAGGGTACAGCAAACCAGACATTTTTCTAATAGTAAAACATATATATCAACACTATTTACGCCTGGAAAATTTTCGACGTTGGACTGTTGCTAGTAAATACCCACTCTGATTAGAGTTGGCGTCTCTACTAACTTACCCAACTTTCTAACAGCTAATCTTTCAATTATTTTACACCTTTTGCATCGATCTTCATAATTTGTGGTTTGCGGGAGTAGTGAACAAAAATATTACTCCCCTTTATTCATTAAAATACTTTAAAAATGTAGTGTCCAGTTATGGCAGCCAGTAAATTTGAAAGTTAAAGGGCACCCAATAAACTGAAAAGTCGGTATCGTACAGTTCTCATGTTTTGCCGTCAGTGTTTTAGAAAGTAGAAACTTTGAACTCTCACAGCATGAAACAGTGTGACTCAATTCATAAAATACACACAAGAGAGCTCTGACAATTCTGCAAAATGTATATTAATATTACTAACGACTATAAACACTGCTTCAGTATTTCTGGTATCTTCCTATCCTTCAAATGTCATTACTGTTTGATTTAAATAGTTTTCTTATTAGATAACTCTCACAATACAATAAACTGGTATAACTGACTATATTCGTGTGGGTGAGAGAGAGAGAGAGAGTGAGCGAGAGGGAGGGAGGATGGGAAAAGTTGAGATATAGCAGTTCTGAGTATAGGGTTTCTCCGCTCTTTCAGAAATGTAGTTTAGAAGCATTTAGAGCATTTTCAAATATTTCATTAACGTGTTCAATTATGGATGCAGTCTCAGAATTTGTAAGCTAATGTACAAAAAAATGCACCATATTAAGCAAATTTTATATTGAGCATAACCTTGATAGAACTTAATTAAAAACATCTTAGGGATGCCAAGCATTAATGAGCCTAGGAGAGCCTTAGACCTTGACATTAAACTTGCATTAAATAGTAGCTAGCATATGTACTGATTTCCAAAATTTACGGTGTATTTCAATGTTATTATCTATATTATTATTATTATTTAAAATGTTCAGATTAATTCATCTCATTTTTGGACTCTGCTATGCCGAGTGGCAAGCAGATAAGAAAAGCACTAAAATAGTAGTTATGTTGTTTTCAGGTATCTTTAGGCTAATTTGGTAATAATAAATACATCCGTAGGTTTTCATGGCCGGAGTCTTGAATATTTAACATGTTTTTCGGGGCTTTTGGCCGTGATATAGCAGTCATTGACTACAAATACAATTTAAACATTAAACCACGGCCAAAAATCCCGGAAAAAATGTTAATATATTAAGAAATATTTTAAAAGATTTGTGTTTAGAATGCTCTCCTGCATGGAGCAATGCCATCTGCGGACATATTTTCTATTATCTAATAAAAATTATTAATAATTTCTCAAAAGCCTTATTATAATTTCACACAGTACTTTTCATCTTGGTTACTGCAGTTTCAAGAGCCATGGGATTCATTAGCAACATTCTCATACTTTGCATGCACATAATCATCAATAACATCTAATTTTTTTTCGGTTCGTGGACTTTTGTCTTTTTCTTATATTTCTTTTTATTTAATCGAAATTTATTGAGTCTCTCCCATAACTGTGCCATAATTGAGTCAAATTTAATGTTGAACAAAATATACAAATAATCTATACATACAGAGCTATTCAAAAAGAAAGTACAATTTCAAACATTTATTTTTCCAAATTACAAAAGATACAAACACAATTTCAACGTTCCTGGAAAGAGAAGAGTGCAATTTTCACTTTTTATGCATTCAATATGAGCACCATGTGTTACACGACAAATATAAAAACGGAGGCTCATTTCCTGCCACACACGAATCAGCTGGTCTCTAGTTATCGAATTCACAGCTTCAACAATTCGATGTCGCAGACTTTCAAGAGTGTCAGGCATACGGGGGATAAAAACACGGTCTTTTACGTAACCCCACACATAAAAATCACAAGGAGTGAGGTCTGGAGACCTGGGAAGTCACCGGCAATGAAGTTGATCTTCTGTTCCTCCTCTTCCAATCCTACGTCCTGGAATGGTGTCATTCAGGTAACGTCGGACGCGCTTAGAGAAATGATGCGGGGCACCATCTTGCATGAAGACGAAGTCAACTGAATCATCTTCAAGTTGAAGAAATAACCACTTTTGAAACATTTGTAGATAGGTTAGTCCTGTCACAGTGTTCTCCACGAAGAAGAAATGTCCATAAACTTTGTTTACAGATATGGCACAGAAGACGTTAATCTTCGGCGAATCTCTTTCACGTTCAATAACTGACATAGGATTTTCACTTGACCAAATTTCTCTCTTGTTTGATTTTTATTGTTTACATACTCTTGTGCTATTTTATACGATATTTTTATTTGTTAAATCATTCAATATCCTAAAATCATCTCGATCTCTCATGACATTCCAAATGTATTTCCCTGCATGTCCCTGTTCTCGGCTACATTTAACTGGTATTAAGGGCATACGAATGAAACGTATTCCGGTGTACCGATTAGTTACAAATCGTATGTGTATTGTTTGCTTGTAATTTAAATCTTTGCAAATATGAACAGTATGGACCGTGTCCTATTAAATAATATACTAAACCCCTACTGGATTGAGTGTGTTTGAATTGTAATCTTTTATTTGCTGATGGGAAGATTTCATAACTCTTCTATCTTCTTTTATTTCTTCCCATTTTTTTAATTTCTACAAATTTTGCCATTAATGTCCATTATTTTTGTATTATTTTGTTTTTAATCCAATAAGAGACTACTCTTAAGCGGATTAAATAATCCATTGGCCATAAATCCAAGATCTCTAATGGTCCCATTGTAGGAGATGTGCAAAATGCCCCTGAACATCTCAATAAAATTTTTCTTTGGGAGCCTCTTAAAGTGCTTCTAAAATATACTTTGCGTGCTTTCTTCCTCCAAATTCCTCCATCCTTTATTATGGCTGCAAAAATACTCTTTTGATATATTTTTATTCCATAAGCTTGTATATTGAAATATCTCTGCCTGCTATTGGCCAATTTAAACGTAACTTTTTCTGCTCTAGTTCTTGTATTTTCTACATGCTTCTTAAAGTTCCATTTTCTATCTAAATAATTACCTAGATATTTATTTATTACTTGCCTTTTTATATTAGTGTTGTTGATTTTAATAATCAGGCTCCTATTTAAGTTTCCTTTTAAAAAAAGTATGATGATTTGTGGGGAGCTACTTCCAATTTTATTTTTATGCACCATTTGTTTATTTGATCAGTATTATATTCCATGTGCTCTCTATTTGCTTTCTACTGTTTCCTTATATTATTGGTAAATCATCTGCACATGTGATTATCTCTTTTATAGTATCTAATCTTTCTCATTTCTCTATTAGAGATTCCAAAAACATGTCCCATAAAATCGGCCCTAAAATTGATCCTTGCGGAAATCCTTTGTAATAGTCTGGTTTGCACCTTAAACATATACTCTTTTGTTTTTGCAATAATCTATTAAGAATTATAAATGCATTTTGGATATTTCTTTTTCCTTAAAATTTAAAGATTGCCGCCACCACAAGTTATCAAACGTCCTAGCAATATCGAGAAATATTGTTCTTACATATTTTTAATTGTTGTTTTAGCAGTCTCTTTTGCCTCGTTAATGGCGTCCTTTGTTGACTTTCTTTAATTCCTTTGTAAGTTTTCTTATTCCAACCTCATGGAAGGAATAAATGTCACCTTCGATTATATTTTCGGTAATGAGTGCTTTTCTCAATTTACTGTGCTCTGATTTATCATTTTCTTTATTATCATTAGGTAGTAGTTTTAGAAGTTAGAAGTCTTAAGTGTTAAAATGTACTTACAAGTATTACAGGTATTGTCTATTATTTTTTCAATTTCTCAAATTTAAAAGCCTGTCCTTTACTTTGCCTGCTGGGTGACGTCTCACTAAGTATTTGACTTTGCAAGCTAGTTTGCCGCTTAAAGTGAATCGGCCCGCCGCATCGTCAATAAGTTCCATGGCTAGCAAGTGAACATACGTTTCGGTTATGAAATTAATGCTTTATAGAAATAAAATTGATATTTTACTTAGGTCCCCTCACTTCGTGTTAGTAAATCGATCTTTTTCGGCATTGTAATCTAAATTTTTGCATTTAAATCATGATAATGATGAAATACGAACTTTGCCCTTTTCTCTAAAGTATATGTTAACATTATTACTATTATCTTAAACTGTACTAGTGCCTTAATTGTATGTTGGCATTATGATTTTTAAATTCTTCTTTCCAATCCAACCAACAAATGTGCAATTCAACATTTACATAGTATTTAACCGCCCATGTGCTATTTGAACTTTCTCCTTTTTTTTTTCGTGAAGTTTAAGGACGCGCTTCAGCATTTATTGAGAAAGATAGATTCCATAGGAGTTAACATTTTTTTAAGGATAAACTTGTGTCCTTACAAAGAGGCTTGTCAGGAGTTATTTCGACGGTCGCGTAAAATGAACCTGCTATATAACATGAATAAAGTTGATTACCACATTCTATAAAAAGCACGTAGATAAAAAAGTGAGGCATTGAAAATTCGGTACCTCTTTTTGAAACACCACATATTTTCTTGTATGCTTAGAATGAGGAAATTATTTTTCTAACATAGTAGTTCGAAGATATGCTATTTTCATCCGGAACACTATTATCTGAAAAGATAATAACACAGTTTTGTAGCCAATTTAATCGAGTTCCTCCCGCATATATCTGGGAGAAGTTTTTGTTATATTGTTATTAGTTTTGTTCTTAATTAGTAATAATGTTAATGGGTATCATACGTCAGCTAAACCTAGTAGTAAGTTTATTCAAGAAATATTTCCTGTTACCAGCCATGCGAGGTAAACAGATATTCAATTATTCAAGGGACACTGGCTCCCGTAGTCGACAGAGGCAAATTCTGAGGGTATTTCAAGCTAAGTCATGGCAGATGAGTTAATTATCAGGAGACTGTACAGAAAGGCTAATTTTTGTATTCCTAAAACCCCTGAAAGAGGCTATAAATATGGCATGTGTGCCATCAAAATTATATATGAGTATAACTTTAAAAAAATTTAGCGATTCTGGGACAACATGAATATACTTACAAGTTTGCACTTCTGAAGACAATTTAAACTAAATCTCGTCAACGTTATCCCCTTGGTTTTTACTTCTGGGAAAAATTAAAAGAAACCGTGTGTAAAACAATTTAACACGCTGTAGAATAACGGATAATTTTCATCAAAAGATTACATGTATTCATATATGATAACTACTAGTTGATAATTGCTTATATTTACAAAGTCCAAAATATTTGTGGATAGCGATGTAGTAGTTATAATATTATTTTCAGAAAATGGGTAAATATGATATATTTTGGCGATTTTGTTTCACAACCTGTTGAGAAAACTTATTTTCTGTTTCATTACAGCATCTGAATGGTCCTTGCCTTTTTAACTCGCAGTTAGCGGCGTATTTTCTACATATTAAAGAGCCTCGCGTGTTGTCAGTATTTGTATAACTATCTGTGTGTATTTTTTCAGTAACTATTTCTAAATGATAAATTTTAAATTAAGCAGATATGGTTTTCATGATTCTCGAACAACGAATGAAAACGGGGAAAGCGAATAAAACCATAAACAACGTTATAAAATGTTTTTCAGAGAAATTGAGAACTGAAGCTAACTAAATTCGATGAAGGAAACTGATGTCATGAAACTAGAAGTTATCTTATGCTTACTTAATAAGACACGACCATACTAGTATATAAACAGCTACCCCTGGCTATAAGTTTACAAACTAACCGCACAGCGTTGTTAATCTATACGCACAGACAGACATCGTCATTGCACAGGAAACAAGGAGATGGCATAAAGATGAAAACTCCATGTCCCCCTCACCACAGTTCTTCACCCCTGCAGCTGTATATTGGTGAGGGTGCTTTGTGGTCTAATCCATGGAAAGCTGTTCCACCAACAATGTGAACTAGTAATTTCCTCCTCCCTTTTCCCGCGCACCGGTAAGTTAAATTGATTTATTGTGTTTGCGTAGGTTTTAATCTGCCTAATCATTTTATAAGTAACACCGCATACGTGCTCGGCGCCTCCTGTCTGCCATTCATTGTTTTCCAACCAGTGCAATTACTGCGTTGTCACATTTTTGGAATCCTAGTGATCGGCAAACAAAACCGTTCGGAAAAATGAGTTCACATAATGCATTCCGGCAGTAAGGGTGAATTTGTTTTTATGCCGGCCCTAGTATGGGACTTAAACCGTACGTAAATCACCCTTAATCATCAATGATAGAAAAAAATGTTTGTTTTAATAGCGTTAAGACCCGACTTTACTGTTGAGGCATCACAGGCGATGGACAATGAAGATACATGATATGCAATGATAAATTGGGAAAGGATATTCTTTTTTAAGAAGGAAATGTTTGAGATTCATGTTTAGAGTACCTACCTGGAATTTGCCATTTATGACTGAGGAAAATATTAGGGGGACGGTCCCGATGTGAATTGAACCACAGACCTCTCTCTCACGGTTGTTGATAACACAATACTTCGCTAAATGGACAACTGTGACTAATATGTGAATCAGTGTACTGTCGCTATAACTTTTAACACCCTTGCATGAACTAAAGTGAGTGTTAGCACTGTAAATCTGTGCAAAGACAATTTCAATGTACATACATATTTTTACGTACTAGTCCACAAAGCTTCAGCTTTCCAACCCCCCCCCCCCCCCAGTCATAATAAGATCTAGAAATTAAAGCGATTGGATTGGATTGTTAGGGACCGAGAAGATATTGCAGTACTTCAGCCTTGTTCAGCGGCTGGCCGTTTTTTCCTATGTTGCTAATAGGGGCACCTCCTGTAGGAGGGGATGTGGTGAGGGAGACGCCGAGTCAGAGGCGCGGACGTGGACGGGATATATAAACCATTGTTTACAGATAGAACACCCCAACGCTAGCGGAGTCTCCCTCCAAGGAGTTTAAATCCCTCTGAAGCGCCGCTTCCACAACAAACATCGGGGCAGAAACCTTTCTGAAGTGCAAGCCTCCGTAACACCGCATCACACTATCTCGTCCTAGCACTTGGTTCCAATAATGAAACCAGCGAATTGAAATGGAAGAACTGGCTGACTTTATACGCACAGCCGACAGATACACAACTTGCTGAGCTAATCATGTTAAAGAATTTTGAGCAGAAAGCTCTAATCGATAGCTTATTTCATCAAGCTTCTTGATTGTTAAAACTGTTTTGGGGAGGGGAAGGTCTAGGCTGCTTGCCCGCGAAAACCTCTCTGATTCGAACTTTTTTCAGCATCTCGAATGAATGTTACCTCTAAAATTTTAGCACGATATTCTCTCCTGCACTTTTTGTAGGATTTCTTTTGCACAAACAATCATAAATAAATATTTTTGTTCTAGAGTATATCTCACTCTCGGTTACTCCACAATACACAAATCCACAGTAGAAAGTTCTAACACGCACTTCAGCAGGATAGTTAAGAATAAAAGAAAATTATGTAACTGTAAAATGAACTAAATGAACAGAACAATAAAACGAAAAATATCTTATCTTAAAGAATATAGATGTACAGTAGTACATATACAATATCTTTTTGCGTTGATTTTGGTCAAATTGTGCTCAAAGGCCTTTTCTTTCGGGCTTGGAGTTCTCTTTCGTGCCGCAAATCGGCACGGGACCCACGGCTTTACTTTCCTTCCGAAGGAAGCCATAGGGTTTTTAAGCCCGACAAAATCCATCGCTGTTGGCCGGGATCGCGGGAACTCGCGATCTAGGGATTTTTTTCCGGTCAAAGTAGGAAATAATCTATTTGTGTGCTAAATAAGAGGAGCAATTTTAAACTTTATTTGCAGATATCTTCCCTGATTCAGTATAGTGTTTTCTATTTATTTACGAATGCACAAGAATGAACAAGAAGCACCGATGTTTTCACGTGTGCTGCTGTCATATTTATTGCTTAGTTACATTTATTTTCAAATTCACTTTTTCCGCTTGTGCGGTCTTCTATTCAGTGATGATACACTTTTCTTAAAATTATAATTTAATAACCCAAAAAATAAGTAAATTTCTGCTAGTCTGTTTTTATGCTTTTCGCTTAAATCAGAAATGTAATAGCAGACGTAGGCGCGTTATGAGTGCTGAGAGCCCCAAGAAGTAACAGCACTCTATGAGTTGATGGAAAACCTCAGGGGTTGGCGTTTCTGTTGTTCATTCTTCTTTCTTCGCCATTCTTCTCGCGATGCCTTTCGAATTGAAAATATTGAAAAATCCCGGTCTCTCTCTCTCTATCCTTTTTCGTTTCGACCTTTAAAACTCTCCCACTATTCTGTGTCTCTTCCTGTATCTTGTAGAATGTTCAATATGGTTGTTTCCAAGCGCATAGTATTTACCACATCTAAATGGGGTGTCAAACCGGTGCCAAGAAAGAAGAAAAAAAGCATTCGTATCGCTTTTCCTTGCCAGTTTTCCTTTTATTTTTTTTTCTCTCTCTCTTTTTACCCCTGGAATTGAATCGCAACTCCATTTACTTTTTTGTCGATACTATAAGGGTCCAGAGTGGAAATAAAGATGTCTCGCGCTCTTTAGTTGAAGCAAAATAGCGTTTGTTTCTTTTCGTGGTTTTAGCTGGAAGCATACGCGTACAGTAAACCGTTAATGTGTATGATAACTACTTTATTGCAATGTTCTATTTGCCCATTCAAAAAACATATTTCTCCTTTTTCCTGTAACAAACTATGGGGCAAGTATCGTTTCTTCAAGTTTCAAAACAGGCCTGTGGAATCGAGAGCTGTTGTATTTGGCTTACACTTTTACATCTGATAAACGTGAAATTTATCATATTTTAACATACGCATGTTTTGATTGTTATAATTTGTTTAATTAGTTCCCATATATGTAGTAATTAAAATGAGAACGAATAACGTGTAAAGACAGAACTGTTGGTGTACGACTTCTAAGCAAAACGGATGTCGTGGCACATCTTCCTTGCCTCCAGTTCAAAAACATGTGAAAGCAATTTGCATAAGGTATATAGTAATCGTAACTGTTTTCGTATCCTGCGATAATGCAATAACTTTATAATAAAATTTAAAGAATAACAGGGGTCCAATTTAACAAATGTCCTCTCATTCTTGCTAGCCAAGGGAATACGTTTAAAATCATGCATTACTGTTAGAGTTAGTTAAATCTTCTAGACTAAGTTCTTACTCTTATATGTGATAGAGTGTAGCTATATTTATCTTAAAAAAAAGAATGTGCAAAAATATTTCATATTCTCACGTGCTCAGGTCAAAGAGTCACAAAATTATGTTAAATGTAGATCAGGGTTGAAAATTTATATTCTTTCGAATTATTGCAAATAGCAATCACGAAGAATGTACAATCATAATATTTCATAACGAACCGGCATTGGCTGGCGATAAAGGGGCTATACACATCCTGTTTGTCACAAACGACGGACTACGGGATGGTTGCAGTTTGTTAATTTTATTCCGGGAAAATTTAGTCACACAAAGTATATTTTTTAAACATTTGCATCTTAAGAGCAAAAGTATTTCTAGATGGTTGAATGGAGTCATTTTTACCTTTGAATTAATGAATAAGAATAACGACAGAGTAATCTCTCACAGAAAGGGGTGTCAATACCGGTTATTACCCTATTTAAAAACGAGCGATAAAGGTGACTCTAGAGAGAAAAGTTAGACTATAGAGAGGATCTAGAGTAGCCACGCACCACACCGTGCCGAGAGAGAAGGCCAGGGATTTTGTCAACTCTCCCTCAGGATCTAGTCGAGCCGCTGAAACACCAACGGTCGTCCAGTTATTTGGCCTCAGCACTGAAATTCTCTAAGATAAAGGAAGACCCATTGCTTTCATTTTTATTAATACTAATTTGGTTCCCTTGAAGTATCAAATATGCTGTCAATAAATAGTTCTAACAGCAGAGGAGCTCTCTTTCTTTTATAAAATTCTGTCATTATTTCATTAGAACCATTGTTCACTCCAATTCTTGGTGCTGCGCATGGCCTAACGAGGCTTGCCGAAGTTGGTTGTGACAATGCAGTTTTATGCTTACGAGGGTTATATTTTAAGTTATTAAATTAACATGGAAAGAAACTAACAAACTATTTTATTGCTTTATAAAATATTTTCCTTTAAGATTAATACACTTTTGCATGCTTTCAAAACAATTACCAAACATTTTTTCCACTCTGAAGTTAGTATCTCAAAAACATGGTTTTTAAAGGCTTCAACAGCTTCTTGAGGTGATGAAAATCGCTGTCCATGCATTTTTGGTTTGACATTCCGGAACAAAAAAAAAATTGTTAGACGATAAATCAGTTGAATACAGGCAATGAGACACCAGTTCCATGTTTTTCTTCTTCAAATAATCAATTGTTTGACGTGCTATGTGATATCTGGGCATTGGTGAAAAATGATGTGATGTTTTCGGTTGCTTTTCCTGATTTCGTCGATGATTTCTGACAAACAAATTGTTGTATACCATTCGGTATTAATTGTTCTCCTCCTCTAAAGGAATAGTTGCGACATGTCCAGTACAACCGAAAAAAAAAACAAAGGATCATTTTCTTGGAAATGTTTCGTGAACGAATAGCTTTTGTGGGATTCGGTTCATCTTGGAACATCCAAACGGTGGATTGTTGCATAGTTTCCGGTTCATACGAACATATGGAAGTTTTGTCACCTGCTACGAATGTTGTTTACGGATTTTGGACTTCCTGGGTGGAATTTTTATGAGCATTTCATTACAGCAATTAACACGAGTTTTTATTTTATTTTATTTATTTATTTATTTTTTTTTTTTAAAGCTTCGGTCAAATTATGCGGACTCCAAATTTCACAGTTAAATGTTCATGCAAAATCGAAAGTACTGCAGTCTTCAATAAGTTTAAGGATGCCTCTATCTCATTGTAAGTCACCTGTCGATCTTATTTAATCATGCTGGATGTTTTTTGGAATGACAACCAATTTTGGTCGACCTTCACGAAATTCATCACTGAGGGATGCACGACCACGATCACGAAACTCTGCAGATCAATTATATACTGTCTTTTCTGATGGTGCTTTATAACCAAAAGTTGAACAAAGTGATTGTGTTCATTGCTGTTGAGTTAGGGCTTTACTAAATTCGTGAAAAAAATATTCAACGAAAACCTTCACGAAAAAATGCCCATTGTTTCTAAAATTGCTATGTTTAAACGCTCACTGTAAACAAACTACTCGGTCACTTTCTAGCTGCAACTGCTTTTTCACAATAACAAATGCGAATTGTTTAGAAAATAGTAACGACTTATCTCAATAATGCCATCTAGTGGTCGTATTCTTTTTTATGAAAATTTAATTGTCAATAAGTAATTTATTTACCGTAATTTGTGCAGCACCTTATTTTGCAATTTATATCAGAGCTCTTTTTTTTTTAAATAAAAGTGCAATCTAGATTTTGTCTTTATACAGGTTATCTCATTTATCTTGATCACCATAAATAGCTTATGATGATAAAAAATGTTTATTTGGAAAAAAAATCATTTGACGCATCAGAACAAAGTTATTTTGGGTGATCAAGATAAATGGGACGCCCTGTATATAGGCTAGTGACACCAAATGCGTCTGCACTATGCAGCGTCGTTACTAATAGTCATTAATCATCCACAACGCCACTTTCTGTGTCAAGGGAAGTTGGCGTCGACCCTTGGGATTCACTTTACCTCCCCTGGGCTTTAACAACAATAACAAGAACTTGTTGAAAGACTTAATTAGAAGACTTTTCTAAAGATTGACGTCTATGGAGAATTTGAAGTGTTATTTTAATAGATATCACTGTGAACATTGAAAGTGGCATTGTTCCTATGAATCACTATTTTATAATAATGCGTCACTTACGTGTACTAAATATTCGTCATTTACTCAAATATCCTGGAATATAAAAATTAAATATCAAATGAAATAATCTGTTTAATACCGCAGCTAGTTTTACATTACCTGGGCATTTAATAAACAGTTAAGGTTAAAAAAAACGGAAATAATGAAAAGAAAAACAAAACAAGAATATCTGACGTTGTTGATGGCGTGTACAAATATACTGTGCAGCAATCTGTGGTGTTATTGGAAAAGGAAGAACATTACTGTTGGTTTCAACAATATGATGCTACTCGCCTCACTGCAAACAAAACCATGATAATATTGAAGAAAAAATTACCTACCAAATCATCCCTAAAGCTATGTGCACGCTGTTTCTAGCTTAATTGTAGAAATGACAAAACAGTGTCGCAAAACACGTGTAGACATGTGAAATTGCGTGTACAAGAAAATAGTGGCCATTTTTATCATTTATTGTTAATGGACAATGTGCGGAAAGCTGTTCAGTGCCACTGAAATAAAAGTTCTCAAAGACTAAAAATAACTCAAATAAAGTTAAAAATTATTATTTGGCACTTAAAGAAAGCAAAAATGGTAAACAAAAGATTATGAAGAACAGTTGTGAGTTTATTTATGCAGGCCTTTATTCGCGTTATTTCATTTGAACAAGCGCGCAAAATGATACGCACTCTAGCAGTATTTCTCCGTACTACGTCAGTTCTGGCTGGCACCGTGACTCATAATAATGTGCTCTTAGAACTACAAGAGGTTGGTTTGTGTACTTTGTTACCATATGTGGTGGATATTGTTGCTAGAACGTAACAATGCATGGAAGACTAAGCTAGCAGTAACGTTATTTGCTGAATCATGCCGCACTGGTCTGATTTCACTGCAACGAAATATCGGTGGATTATTGTTAGTATTAATGGTTTTATACCTGCTTTTTACGCAAACATGCGCTACTTTGCAGTGGCCTAGTGCACCAGTATTGTTTCGAAAAATGTGTGAATTGCCGGAAACTCCATATAGTACTTATTGAAAAATTAGAAATAAAAACTTGGTAGCGTTCACTGTCATCATTAATAGTATCACCGGCCACCCCTCATAATTATACTAAAATATGCCCAAAATTTCACAAAGTTTGAGTTTGGCGACTTTACGGACCCCCTGTAGTTAAAGCATTTATCTTCCTGATTTGCTTTCTTTAATCATTTTAATTTGTATGACGTTTATACATCATCTATTAATAGAAACACATTATAAGTTAATATAAAACGTCACTAGCACAGCTTGTCAACTCTGAATTTATTTTCATTTAATTTCAGAAACGTTAATTGATGTGAAAGAGCCTTGCATCATAGTTTGTTCTTAATAAACCTTAATTGTATAGGAATATTAACAATCTATATACATAAAAATACTTTTTATTGTATGTATACATTACTTCTGCATGAAATAGAATCCCTCCCCCCAAATGCGATGTAGCTGAAGGAAAACGTCATTAATGATTGAGCTGTTTCATATTAACGATTGTGTCTCGGTGGCTCAATAAAATCGAAATACAAGTTCTGTAGCGAATGTATTCTGTCTGCTTTTTACGTTTTAAATTACCTGGTATATATTGTCGCGCTCATATCCTACTACAATGCATAAACTAACTTTCCATACGTATTTCACTTCGACTAAAGGCGTAACTGCAACACTAATCTAACGCAATGCTAACATAATTAATTACAATTAAATACACAAGAGGACAATGGACCAAGGTATGCTATACAACCATTAAGCTTTCTTTAATTTAAATCATATCTTTATTATCGTGTATGTGTTCGACGGGTCCATCGTAAAGGTGACCATCTTAGGACCAAAGGTACACCATCCTCTCTCTTCAAGCATCCACCATCGACTCCCTCTTCAGACAGTTAAACAGCACGCTTCTTCTTCTTCTTCTTCTTCTTCTTCTTCTTCATGTTTCGCATGCGCAGACTCTAATTTTGCTTACGTACCCTTCCCAACTGCCATTTTCAATTCCCAACGTCTCGGCACTACAATACCTTTCCCCCGCACATTGTTAATTCTCTATATGCCACAGTACCATTATTGTTTTTTATAAAATAGTTTCTCTCTAATACATAAATAGCCATTACGTATAATAATATAGGAGAATTTTTTTCTCGATCTTCAATTATTTTTTTGATAGAAAATTATTATAATTTTAATTGTTTTAGCGGGAATAACTAAAAGTGCTCAGATTCCGTTTTCAGCTTGATTGCCTGCTGCTATAGCTGCTCCTTGACTCTGATAACTATTGATCTTAAAACAAAGGAGTAGAGTGCAAATAGGGAAGTTTTAAATACATTGCCATCGTTTTTAACTCATATATTAAAAAGAGAAAGACATATAAAGTTAACGTGCAAATTTGTTAAAGAAAGAGTACCGCATAAGATTTTCAATGACTAGCTTCATGGAAAACATTTTCTAATTGACAAAGCTCCATTCCTAGAATGTTTTATCTTTCCTTTATTCTCTTCCTGCTTGTCTTTCTTCGCAGTAAGTGATTTATTACTTTCTCCCTGGCTGCGAGTAGCGCAAAGGAATATAGAATGTGCCCGATATCCAGGGAGGGAGAGAGAGAAAACAGACTAAGAAGAACGATATTCAGGGAAGTGGTTGGCTCTATCAGTGTTGAAAGAATGCCTTGAAGCACCCGCTTGAAATGATATGTATTTATTCAAACGTCATTTTGACATGCTTTTCCTGCGCTCGCCCAAATTGGGGCTTATTCCACTTATTGTGCAGGGAGACAGGCGCCCAGGGAAACGGAGCGTCCGCTAACGTTATGAAGCGCTTGTCAGCGTAAGTCCATAAGCTCGTTTAGATGACACGTCTGGGAGCGTCGCGCTAACAAATAAAAGCGCTCAAGTCATCCTCGTCAGATTTTTCATTAGAAGAGAGAAGTCCATAATGACATTTCCAGATGACACTTTGTGGAACATATAATTAATTAAAATGTACTGTAGGAGATTTATATTTGTTAACGTAAATGTGTATCTCCTTGAGTATTTTGGAAGAAGTATTAGCGGGCGTCAGTCATGTTACATAAATCTTAATGAAATATTGGATATTGAAACGAGTTTTCCTAATGGATTCAAGTTCTACTTTTATTTTGAAATATATCCAGAGCTATAGATGTTTAATTTCTACTTAGAGTGCGATGCGGAACATTTTGTGCTGACAGTAGCAATGCATTTAATAACTCGAAAAGCTTGAAGGCAGAAGGAGGAAAGTTTTAAAAATTAAAAATAAGAAATAGGAAGAAGAGCATTGTGTAAGGAAACATAAGAACAAATACAAAGACATTGAGCTCGAAGTGGTAGAAAAGTAACAGGAACGATCCGTCAGTAAAGACTTAGAGATAATGCCGTAATCGTTTATAAAAAATAAACAAACAAAAATGCACGAAAACAGCGATGTATAACCGATTAGTTCTTAATTGTATCTTATGCAATAAACGCTTTTCCTCTCTGCTGCAGTAACTGTAGTATGTGGGTCCTGCATTATACAGGGAAGTTCATGGGCCAGACCGGAAATTTTACGCTTTAAACATATTCCTTCATGGGCCAGCAAAGATTTACAAGAATTTTATTCGTCTTCCTCCAAGATGGTTTAGCGTTTCTCCTGCTTATTTCTACGTTCTCTTGGGCCAGCAGAGTTACGGTCTACAGTCGGCGGTCGGTATTCTCTCTTTTCTTAGGAACCAGATGTTGAGGGGTTACTGACACCACGCACAACTCACTAAGGGTTGTTTTGGCACTTGGCTCACTGTTTGTCAGTGAAAAGTTTCTCAGTGTTAACAAAAAAGCGTATTTTATTTGTGGCAATAAATAAAGTGATAGTTTTATTGAAGACTCGATTTTCTAAGTTTAACTATTAAGTTGGCAGTGAAACAATTTGGACCTCATCAACTGAAAGATAAAAAAAAAGATAGGAGCTTACTCAGGGCACAAAATTAAGGTTTTTATGGATTAAAAAAAATCTTGGCTGACGGCGTGTTAAGTGAGAAACGTATCATGTCTATAGAAATGAAATTAAAAAACAAAGAGAAAGGGAAATTTTCGTTTCTGTTCAGGCCGACGAAACAATAGATATTACATGCATGTTACAATATATTGTGGTATTATAATTTTTCAGTAGGAGCAAGCTGGTTGAAAGGTTTTCAACATTTACCTACTTTAGTGAATTAATATGAAAAAGAAATATCTGCCATAATGTAAAGACCATAGCGTTAAGCACTAAGTGCTATGAAAAAAACAGTACATTATAATATAAGACACGTATTGCCCATCTGAATGTGAACATTTTCTTGTTCAGTTTCTAAATCCTTTATTTCATTTGTAGACATCCACTTGCTTATCATGTTCATAGATTACATATTCCCGTGCTATTCAGGTAAATATGTACAATTTGCCCACAGAAATTCTCCGTGATTATGAACTATTAGAATTCCGTAAGCATGAAATTGATACTGATGTCATAAGAAAGAGCGGCTCAAAGGACTCCTGTTTTTAATGTGTATTTTCCAGCGAAAACGATAGATTGCGTCGTAAGGGGGGGGGGGGACTTTCAGTATGTGTTTGTTACCGCTCTTTCGCTTGACATTTGTTGTATTGTAGCAAATTGTGTGAAATTGTATAAATGTTTCCATTTAAACTTAGTTCAATTCTCCAGCTATTTAACGATTTAATGGCTAGTTAATGGGTTAAATGTATGAACCACTGACAGAAAGATGAATTGAGTGCACTGGAGGCCAAGATAATGTCTTGTGCTAGTAGCCATCGGTGTCTCCTGATTTGAGCATTTGTAACATCTTTTTATGGGATTACGTAAAAGATCAGTGTCTATGTACCTGTGCTACCTCAAGAGCTGCGACTTCGTCATTGAGTCCATCCCAGTAGATGTGTTGGAGCTTGTGAGTATCGCCTTGATGTCTGCAGCGTGACACATGGAGCACACTTAGTATCTACGAAGTACAGTTGATCTTTCAGATGTCTAGTTTCATATAATATTGCTACAGAGTTTTTAATCAGGGAGTCTTTTGTGGACACCCTATATTTTTGCATCTAATTCTATCCAGAATATGTACATGATCCAGTTCTCCGGCATTGCTTTATTTCCAGTGATGTGATGAAAGTAGTAGTAGAGTTATGGGATTATAAAGAAGAATTAATGAAGTTGAAACGTTCAGTAGTTCCAGCCATTCATTGCAAGCAGGTCGGACCTATTAATGCTCACATCTTCTCTCTTCCCCTAGCTCCCAGGAACCAGTTCAAGAACGCGAGGGTCATTTACAGAAGATATTATGTAGTAATTGTAACTCTTTGGTAGCCTGTGGTAAGGTAGTATATTTATAATATCATTTAGCGAATTCCATACATTTAATTTAACATACTTCCTCTCATCTTTCTAACCAAGCGAGAATGACAATAACCAAGTAATTACGACATCTGTAAATGACCCTTGCGTTCTTGAACTGGTTCCTCCGAGCTAGGGCAAGAGAGAAGATGTGAGCATTAATAGGTCCGACCTGCTTGCAATGCACGACTGGAACTCTCTTGTCCTGTCCTGTCCGCGTTAACAACGCTCATTTAATTACTATACAAGTGAGGAGAATTCCAAACTACCAATCAGATTAAAGCGTAAGATTGTTTGTTTCCATAAATGTATATGCCCCGCTACCAACGGACGTTTTCACATAATGGACGATTTCCCCCAATAGCGCTAAGATAACTACAATGAATGAAATAATACATATGCTACAATATGCCTATTGGATGTTATCCCTCTTTTTGTGCAGTTACTAACAAATTATTTATTTTAATGTCATATAAACCAGTTTGTTGCAAATAGTTAATACGGTTTCAAGCGATTTCGTGTTTTATTACAAAGGTTAGCTCACAAGTTGACGACAAACATAGTAGTATATTATATTTCAATATTTGTTAAGATCGAGTATAAAAATTCTATCAACAGTCTATGCAAAAGTATTTGTTTACCAATAGTAGTAGCCTTGTATCACCGTATAGTATTTATTGTACTTGCAGAGTTTGATGTAGTTTTTCTCTTTTCCAGAAATGACTGATGTAAATGAATATGACAAGGTCCTCTTTACGCGAGTACATGCCTCACAAACAAACAGTTTTGAAAAGCGGCTCGGAGTGCCTTTTTCTCCTGGGGAGCAGGACGTCCTTTGGTAAAGCTGCGGGTGGTTGTATGAATACAAGATGGCAGAGAAAGAAAGACCGCAGGGGTGGCTGGGCTGAATGCCAGGCACGTTCCCACGACTTTTTCATCGACTCAAACCTCCTCTTTCCGTAGACAACGTCATCAAGGCAGTGACGAAAAGACGCTGTTGAGAAATGACGGAGATAAATGCCGTCTGCTGGAAGAGCGCGTACTCATATGAACATGGTTTCGTAAACCTTGATGCAGGAAAGAAAGAGAGAAGGATAGCTAGATGTTTCTTTTCAACGTACTAGCAACTCTGCACGGCAAATTAATTGGTTTCATTTCCAGCTATTGTCAAACGCCATTAAAACTCCTAGCATACGCTATTAGCATTTCAAATTAAAATACACCGACACTGGTGGCCAAGGTTGTTATGTCACGGACTCATGAGCGAGAAGTCTGGAGTTCCATTACCGCCAACACTGTCGTCCCTGACTGAGGTTATCTCTAGATATTCCTTATCCTCATAAATGGCAAATAGCTACACTTCATGATTGTCACTATCACCATGCCATCCATTTTATTCTTAATTTATTTATTAAACACCCTATTGCATTGCATAGTTGGAGTGACAGCACATACTTAAGTTTGCATTTTGTACAATTTTTAATGTTTTCAGAATTATTTTAAGCCAAAATGGCAAACAAATAAAAGTAATGCTGCTATGTTGAAATTAACCTTAAAGTAATTTTTCCCACGTGGTTATGCTTATATTGGCTTTATTTACTATCCTGCTTTATTACTGTTGTTGTTATAATAAACAGTATTTAAAAAATTAGATTCCCAAATTTTGAGAGCTTACGCGGGACACCAAGGTATTATTTTTGGAGTGCAGCGGTTTTTATTAGAAGGGTGTTAATTAAATATGTAAATTTTGGGAGAATTAGATTAATTGTTTAGATTAAGGATTGGATTAATGATTGAGATCTCAGGGGTAAAAGCTTTCTTCTCCTCCGACGATTATATTTTTGCCACGGTTGTTGAGACTCTGCTGCTGGATACTTTATGGACCTGAGACTATAGGGTGAGGAGTCTAGGAAATTAATAAGGTCTCTCATTATGGGAGATGAAACACAATTTATTGTTCATAAACTATTCCACATAAAATGTATTGCCGTTATTTCCTGGAGAATATGTGCCACTTTCGCACGAACTATGGCGATCACTCTGAGGTTAACGCTCTTTAACAACTATAAAACTCTGATCCTGAACTCCACTAAACTCAACTGATTCTGAGACGCAACTGCCCACTCTTCCCTGACAATTTTCCACTAAGGATACTCCACGACTGAACTGAACTGAACTTACGTCTCTTTGTATGTGTGTGTGTGTGTGTGTGTGTGTGTCAATCTCTAGCGGGTCCTAGTAGTGTAGTGGTAACTATACTTGCCTCCTAAACCCAAGATCGTGGGTTCAGTCCCGGTCAGGATCGATGGATTTTTTCGGGCGTAAAAATCCTAAGTATGGATGGCTTCCTTCGCAAGGGAAGTAAAAGCGTGGGTCCCGTGTCGTAGATTTAAAGGAACCTCATGTCTGGAAGAAGAGACCTCTGAGAAAAATTTGTCGGCCATCTCATACTGTGAATTGAATAGGACGCTGACAACCTGAGATGTTAAAGAGCGTCCTTAAATAAATCAACCAAAATGAAAAGGGTATCGGTTGACACAAATTCGCTGAATGTCCAACAGTCCCACTGATCATTTGTGAATAATACGACCATAGTTGCTTATAGATTATATTAAAAAAATCAACTTACAAGGACCGGGCCTAAGACCTAGTCCGAATCATTCTAATTTACTAAAGCTTAGCACCTATAGATGTCAGAGGAATTAGTTGTCAGCCCATCGCTTCAAGTGTCATTTATTGTAATACTAAGGTATTACTTGTATGAGTAATGGCGATAATTTTGTCAGAGGGCCTCTTTTTCAGGTATGGAGTTCTTTAACGTGCCACAAATTTAAGACGTGGAGCCTACTGAAAGACCTGCGCTCAAATTTTTACGTTCTCAAAAAAAGACCTGTTTACCTCGGCCTCATTTGAATTATTTTTCTGTGAACTAAATTATTATATATAATATTCATAATATATTCTTTTAGATTGGTAATATCTGAAGTTCAACTTAGGTTTGACGTTTGACAGAACGCGATGTCGCAGACTCGTGGGAAACCGGTGTCAAATACTTATATCACTGCCTGCTTTATATATCTTTCTTCCTATCCACCATTGTTTACTGCAGTAAGGCAAGCCCGCTGCGGAGATCCGTGAATATATGTACTTCGTTTGCATACGCGTTAAGACTTTTTGAATAGATAACTAGGATGCAAATTCAAATCCTAAATATGCCTTCCTTTGGGAGGGAGGTAAAACGGCATGTCCTGTGTCGTAGATTTACGGCACGAAAAAGAACCTCAAGCCTGAAAGAAAAGGCCTCTGAGAAAAATTTATAGGCCTTTTCACGCCCTGAATTGAATAGAACGCTAATGACCGGAGATGTTAAAGAGCGTTCTTAAATAAACGAAATAAAATAAAAAAAGTTGATGTAGCATCGCTGGAGCTGCATAAAGATCTGAGTATAACGGTTAGCAGTTGGTGTATGCGTTCACAGTTTTAAAGGCAATTGATTTTTGAAGGATGCGCTTTAAAAGCATGCCCTCTTCCTGAAGGGAAACTAAGCAATTGATACTGCATAAACATCGTTCATTATTCCTTTTATTAGTAGTTTTGCAGTCGTTTATACTCGTTTACAATCTCGTCTTAATTACCCGAATATCATTTTTATTTGTTTAGTTTGTGTTTAGATAATCTGAATCTCTGTTTTGCATAAAATAACGTTAAAGCTGTCAATCTCCATTCCTCTGTATCAGGTACGTTTACTATGCAGATTTTTCTGTATTAAAATTCAACACTTTGCATAAATAAATTTGCAAATATGTTTTTACTTTTTAAATTAATGTTTTTTTCCCCCTATGAAGTGAGTGAGATATGGGTGTTGAGTGAGTAATATAGAAAAAGAATATTAGAAATTGAAATGGATTATCACCAATGGAACCCTAGACTTTCCGAATTGATCATATTAACAATCTGGAAATTAGAAACACAATGGCTGCAGAAGAAACAGTGCTCCAAAAAATTGAAATCAAGAACCTTAAATGGTTTGGCCATCTGACGAGGATGGGAGAGGACAGATGACCTAAAGTTGAGTATGAATGGTAACTACCAGGAATACGAGGAAGAGAAAACCCAAGAAGAACCTCATTGGGGCTATGGAGACAATGCCAAGAAGAGACTTAATGCTCAAAGGCACACAGGATGGAAGAATATAAATGATTGGCACAGGAAGACGGCAAAACCTGACATAGATATTTTAACTTGGTTTTAAACTTTTATATTTTCTAAAAATACAATAGGTGTTTCAAATTTTCCTTCATTTTATGTACATTAAAGTAATTGTCATTAAAATAACTCGAATTAAATAATTATTACTAAGTGAATTGAAATTACCTGAACTGCTCAGTAAAACATTAGTTGTTTTCATTACTAATGCTGAATAACAGCAAATATTTCGATCTCGGCTCAAAAATCTTCTTTTGATGATGTTTCTAACCTCCCGGCAATTTCTAACAATTTTCTTTGAATACGAGTCCTCACTCATGAACTATCATGATTCTAAATAAAAGATATCATCGATTTTAGAAGGTGTTTACGTTGTTTCTCTTCTAGTTAATCTTAAATCAAAAACATTTTATCGCACTCTAGTAATTGTAGGGTTTCAGCAATATGACAATGGTAATAATTCACTTATTTCCAAGAACATTTATCTCCTATAGTTAACATTGTAAGATGTATTGTAAACGAATCTGAATAAACTCTATGAGTTTGGGAGTAAAACTTTTAGGAGAAAGTTTTCACCTCTTGTAGACGTAGATTTTGCCGCAAATATTTGTACTGTTCTTTGAGCTGCAGCTAAATAAATGTATAATAATCATCTATCTGATGTGTGCTAGTTAGTGGGAATACATTCCAAAATATTTTCTTATATGAAAAAGAGACTGATAATAACTATTTATGATTTTATTCACTTTAAAGGTACATAATTGTAGAATCCACTTTAGTATCTATGGCACAGCAATGAAAATAACTATTAAAGATATACCCAGAATACAAGTTAAAGGAATAATTAATTTTTTTAGGGTTTGAAAAAAAAAGTTTAAAGCTCATTAAACTTAGATAAAAGCGAAATAGGACAATCAAAATCTACCATTAACGATCTATGTGAATGCAGGCAGAAAATATGCAGAAAAAATATAGGATGACGTAGTGAGCGGAGCAAAAAACAAGAGAATGAAACAGGAAATATCAGAACCGCTTTCAAGCTTCAGATAGTCGGTCCTGGTGGTGTAGTGGTTACCATACTTGCCTCCTAAACCCAAGATCGCGGGTTCGAAACCGGCCAGGGGCGTAAAAATCCTAAGTATGGCTTCCTTCGGAAGGGAAGTAAAGCCGTGGGTCCCGTGTCGTACATTTGCGGCACGAAAAAAAACCTCAAGCCTGAAAGAGAGGCCTGTGAGCAAAATTTGTCGGCCGTTTCACGCATTGAGTTGAATGGGACGCTGATGACCTGAGCTGTTGAAGAGCGTCCATAAATAAATAATTAAAAAAAATGCTTCAGATAGTTTAATCATCAGAAAATATTAACATTATAATTGTATTCTTACATTGTACTTTACGCAGAAAAACTTATTTCGTTAAGAAGTCTAATTTGAATGTGCATACGTTAAGACCCACAAAATAAAAATAAAATAAAATACATTCAGCAGACTCTGGAGGCGTAAATTTGTCTTAAGTTCTTTTGGCTCAACGCTCGATTCAAGGCATGTCTCTGTGGTGGGTCTTCCAGCTCTTAGACTCTTCTATCTTCACCAGACACACCATATCATGACAGACGTACGCTAATAGTTGAGAGGTTAAAACAAGTTTCTAGTAATAAGAACTACCGACGTGAATTGTTTTATGTGTATTTTTTGCAGGTAAAAATAATGTTTAATATATACACAATGATATAGCTTCCAATTGCAACTTTAAAAGTATTTATGTTCACACAAAAGTCTCAGAGTAATATTTATTTTAAAAATAAATTGGAAATAAACTATTTTTAAATGAAATAAGGGTCAACATGTTTTTATTTTAGTTTATCACTTTAAAATATTTATTAATTTGACATTTATTTTGAAAATAAAGATGTTTCGTTTTTGTGTTTAAGCATAAATGCATTAAAATTAAAATATATTTTATTGACTTATATTAAACATTACTTTCACTTTCTAAATCTAACAAATCAAAAGTACAAGTGTAACGAGGATTCAAACATACGTAGTTTATTACTGGACGCGTGTTTTTGTCCGCTCAACCATCAGAGCACACGATCCGAGCAAACTCATTTCCTGTTAATGGCATAACAGGACCAATATTGTGACCAGCGTCAGCGAATTTGTTTTTCCAGATTCTTTCTTTCTTCTTTAGGATATAAAATAATTTACCTACTTATAAAATAACGTGTCAAAATATTTTGATTCATTGGGCGTGAGAAAAATGGCCAGTCTGCATTTAAATTGGAAAACAATTAAAACAGATACCATTGAACACTCTCAAGAAACCCTGGAGAAAAGACAGTGATGCTGTTTGCTTATCTTAAAGCAGAGGGAGAATTCGGTTACGAATCCAGGCAACCCGGCCCCGTCTGCTGACAAGCAAATATTAAGCTCTTGAATCATTTATATAAAATGTATAAGTATATATTCAATATCACTTATAGCGATATCATTATCACTTATCACGATTTCAAAGTCAGAGGCTGAGGAGGTTCAAGGCATCTCTCAATAAGAGGCATAACCACCGAAGTAGCTCGGGTCCATTTTGTCCTAAGATAGTTCGTAGAAATCACAGTGGTAGTAAGATGTCCTTGTTTCTAGTCAAGTCTAGTCAAGTTTGGAAAGAAAATCCCAAGCTAGTTTAACGATGGCAGCGTTCTGATTTTAACAGATAATGTGGTTCAGCATCGGTTCAGTAAATAAATAAAAGAATACTGAGTACTACAAAACTCACTTTGCCATGATTGTTTTTAAGTTTATTCCTCCTGGAAGCCAAATACTCGTACCTTTCTATGGACGTTCATATCAATGATGTCTCTCAGCAATCGATCCATGCTGGAGTTTCTTCTCCCTAGTGGGTCAGCGTCGCCAAATTAGATTTCCCCAGGTCAACACTTCGGCTCGACTCTGCTTCCAAATTGATGTTGCAGTCTGCTTCCTCTTCCCTTGCCCTTCGCTTTCCTCAAGTAATTCAACAGATTCGACAATCACACAATGGCAAGAGCCATCGGCAGTCCCTTCCACTTTACGCAGACGTTTCATTAGCGGGATCTCTATCTAGTTAAGAGTAAGGGAGAAACCGCATTTCGTCATCTGCTGCTTTCGTTTGTTCTTCCTTCCGACACATGTAGGATATTAAAGGAAAACTTGCTCTTTTTACATATCGCTGCAATAAGTTCAAATAAAATTGAGAAACCGGCCGGCATATTCAAAATACAATAGTTACAAAAGTGTATTTTAATTGTTATTAAACTAAAGGGGATTAGACTGTTAAAATATTCTAGTATAATTTATTGCTTCTTAAAATATTTTATAATGGTTAATCAATCTGTGTTTCATTTGCTAAAGGATGCATTTACTATGTGCTTCTTCCTTGCCATCGCGTATTGGGTCCTGCCTGTTCCGATCTCACATTTTTGTTTCTATCCTCTTTTTTTTTTTCTTCCAATTTATCCTCTCTCTTTCGGGGTATATGTCAACATATTTTTTGGTATTCTCTCTTCTGTCATTCTTTTTAAGAGTTTTACCCATTCTTATCTATAATTCCCTAATTGTTTTAATATTCGTTGTACTTTTGTTTCCTTTCTTATATCCTAATTTCTTATATGATCTTTTGTGTAACCTTAAATACATCGTAAAAAGTGCATTTCTGTTGCTGGAATTTTATTATATAGTCCCTAAACTTTTAAATTATTCTAATGCAAAAGTTTAAGATAAGAATTCTGCACGGTCATTTTGAATTCCGCTATTCAAATGATTATATATTTTATATTTATTGTGGCTTTTCTGCATTGGTTCGCTCGCGACGTCTGTAGATTGTGGACTGATGCTATAGGTGAAGTCTGTAGGGATGAATGAAATGAAATGAATTAATGATGGTTGAAATGAGCTCGCAGTCCGTGGTACTTGAAAGCTATCTGGCATTATTCACCTTCTCAGGGTAAGGACAAAAACAGAAAAAAAAACCTTATCCAGACATCTTGACCCGAACGGGATTCGAATCCAGAACTTCCGGATTAATAGTTGCAAACATTACCACTGCATCGCAGAGGTGATCGTTTCATAATTATATACTTTTTAACTGAGATATTCTAGATTCGTTTTCTAAAAAGAAAACAATTATTTCTATTTCTGATAGCTCTTTGTGGATTAGTCTTTTATGGTAGTTAGAAATTGGTGTACATTTGTTTTGTTTTTAGGGTATACTAATACTCTCGTCGAAAGTTCTGCCATTGACATTTCAAGGTTTCTTTTGTTGCGACATTTAAGATATTTGTAATATGGTTCTATTCTTCATCCCATTTGCACCTAAAGATGCTGTAATTACTATTAAATCCAGACGTTTCTTGTATATGTGGTTTATTTCATTGATTTTAAAACTTTCTAATAGTATAAACATTCAAAATTTGGAATTCGTATTTTTATGGCAACGAGATTTCAAACTGGGCAAGTTAACAAGCGCTAATAGGTTCTCTTTCTGGTCCCAAAGGATCAAAGTTGCCGATTTCATATTGGATATTGCCTAATCAATTATTTGTAGACCTACCCTTTTTGTCTCTCGTACGAATTTCTAACTGTCCATAGAGTTAAAAAGTGTTCATTGCTTTCAGTTGATTGAATATACTGAAATAAATTGATATTGTTCGGTTATGATCACGTGTTTAATCGTCAAATGGTTCTATAGACGTTGAATTTTTTGATTCCGACTCTTGCTTAGAAATATCCTAATATATTTATGGTGAATTGTATTAAATAGCTGGTGTTATTTATTATATAATGCATACTTTTCTTCGTCCCCCCTTCCGCCTGTGCATTCATTTCTTGTAGAAATACAAGCTCTAGAAATTATAAACGTTTATTTCAAAATTATTAGGGGTTTATAATGTTTATGCATCAAAGCTGGTGCATCTGTTCCCTATTTGCATATAAGTAAAACTGTAATAAAATTTGACATTTCTTTCTTCCCAAATATTTTTAGTTAATAATTTATGGCTATTGACATTTTTTTGGTTCATGTATCGTTCATTTTTTCTCTTTGTAGGTTAATCTTGTCCTTTTATGCGGAACATTTAATGACTTTTTCTTTATATTGCTATTATTTAGATTATACATTTAATAAAGCTATGAGTATCATCAATAGTATCATTTCTCCAATAATCTACCAACATTCATATGAATAACATTTTATATACACCTGTAACCTGCTATGGAAGAGAACCCTGCATTCTGAGGAAAAATGTACAAGCAAACTAATAGCAACCAGATGAAACTTCCATCTATAACAGCAGGAATAACCAATAGAATTTGAAAGAATTAATTTGAAGTATCTAAGCCGATGTTAAATCATCATTCATCTGGAAAAGCGGTCATTGGAACTGTGTAATAGAATCGGAAAAGTTCAACAGCGCATCATCTTGCTGGAATATGATGTGCTTGTAGAAGGAAAAAAGTTTTAATATATCGAAATTGTACTAACACTATTGTTGTTGTACACTTTAATACGAAATGCGATTGTTAAAAGAGCATTCTATAGCATCAGAATGTTTATAGTACATTCTGAAAATAGTTTTTTATTCATTCCAATCAGAATGAGCTCAATTAGATTGTCACTACTTTAAAATCATGTTAGCACAATGTTTCTGTGTTACATATTGTTTTATTTAACTGGACACATTTGTTTGCGATCACAAAATGATGGACTTGCTCGGTAACAACGTTTAATGCGTGAGCTGTTGTGTTTACATGCAGCACATATAAACATTTCCCACACAGATCAGTTGTTCATTGATCCTCTCACCGGCACACTGCAATGGAACCATAGCTTTATTTGGAGCTAGCATTCCTGAACTATGTAACAGTCGTACGTTCCACCTTCTCATTCTATTCTGCAAATAATATATATAATGTATACCTTGCCTTCGTTATATACTGCCTTTTATATACTGCATATTTACAGGAATAAATTCCGAATAAGAAGATAGTGACATGACACTCTGTCCCCGGGAACAGCTATCCTGATTTTTGTTTCTTTTAACGACAATTAAAACGTTTATTGTTGATTTGGTTTATTTACGGACGCTCTTTAATATCTCAGGTTCCAGCGACCCATTCTATTCAGGGCGGGAAACTGCCGATAAATTTTGCTCAGAGGCCCCTTCTTTCAGGCTTGAGATAAGTCTATGGCATGGGACCCACGGCTTTGCTTCCCTTCCAAGGGAAACCATACTTAAGCACTTAGCATTTAAGATGCCTAGCTAGTTCAACAGGAGTATCATGTATTCTTCATAATCACCATGCTTATAGTTCGGAAGATAACGGTTGCAATAAATGAGCATATATCTCAAATTTTCCTACAGGGTCAAAAAAGTATATGTTTATATAGATTATTTATAAAAATGCTAAAAATTTCACTTCTAATTAATTTCAGAACAGTGACAACCGTATCTTCAGTAAAGTTTACGTATTATAAAATTATTTTTTATTTACCTCATTTATTTTCTTTCTAAATAAACGACTTGATTATACATTGCCTTTATACAATACGTACTATATGATTTCGAAAAAAGTTCTGAAGAATTAATTTATGCAATAGAAGGAGCATAGTAGAACGCTTTCCTCAATTTGGAACACCCATAATCACCTCCGCCCAGGCTCTGAACACGTTGCTTCTGTATATTGCTCGGGTTTCTATCATAATATAAATTCAGGTGCCCAGGCCAATTCTTTCAGGTCAGATATTCTTCGCCATAGATCGTGGGGGAGTCCTGTGGTCTCTCGCAATTACTTCACTCTGCGGGTGACCTCACAGAAAGAAACTAATGGGGTCAAATCCGGACAGAGAACAGTTTCACTTGACAGATCTGCATACCTGAGTAGGCGTGCTTTATGTAACCTACGCGTGACTGTTGCAGTGCGGCAGCGCACCATTCAACACTAACAAGGGGTTTGCTGCGATTGCCAGAGAAATGTCTTAAATAAAATGCTAACTGTAATTAAAACTGATTGCAAAGATTACTAAACGTGGCCTTTTCATAACTAAACTATCTTTTGAGCTTGCGATCTGTGCTTTGATCTACTCTGTCGAACTTTCTGGAGGGTTTCATACTTCGTCAAAATATTTTGGGTGGACATATCTGAGCGTGAACATCAACTGCAGCAGTTTTATGAATCCTAGACTTTAAATTGCTTTACAAATATAATTAAATTCAAACCCTACGAAGGACCATGCCATTCAGAAGATCAAATTTATCAAATGACTGCAAATGATTACCCAACAACGATGTACCTTTAGGCTAAAGTGAGCTGGAGCTCCATCATTTATCAACCACACTCATCGAATTACGTTCAGAGGTACATTGCCCATAAGATGATGAAATCGCTTTTAGAGAGAGACCACAGATGAATGTCTGTTAGATACGCAAAGAGAAAATCGAGCCAGTAAGATGACGATTACCACTTCCACTCCAAATGTTTAGACTGGACTTCTGTTTATGTTTATCCTGTCGTATTGTATTACAGTTTTCATAGAACTAGATATGATTCTTACAAAAATAAGTCATCGACATGTTTAAAACAACCCGCATTATTTAACCAGATAAATGCCAAGAAAATCACGAATACAGCACAATGTAGAGTAGGTTGGCAGTCCTCAGATAACGTTTTTGCAATGTTGAATATGATAACATACAATACTTTAATGCACAACACTCCACATAGGCATATGGATAACTCCTTTCCCTAATGTTATTCTACTGTTAGCACTATCATAAGATTTTCTTTCTAATAACGAATAACTCTTCCTCAAATTCTCAATTTCGTATCTCTCTCTGAAATAAGCCTATCTCTTGCAGGTGTCGGTAGATTCGTGAGCATGTTTTCGCACAAGGTAAATAATTGTCGGGACCTTTCTGTTTAAAGCCTACGTGCTCTAAATGGAAGAGATAAATATAGTACACAAAAGGCCATTTCATTGCCAAACAGGTTTTCTTTATCCTGCAAATAGCATTTCAGCAAAAGGTAATCAGACAAAAACAAATGCTGTGGTTCCTGTCAGAAAAAAAGTTATTACAGTATGAAAGTAATTTGAATTTTCTACTCTTCACGGTAATGGAAGGAAAAACCCTTATCAAGGATGAAAATAAAAATTATTTAAAAAAAATTGTATTTAACTCTAATATTATGTTGCTAGGTTGCTACAAAAACATTTGCCATTAATTTGCACCCTTACTGCATAAATGATGCTGCTATGAAGCTGCACCATTTAGTACTTAAAAAAAATAAAAGTCCGTTCCGGGTGAGTGTATTTTGGATTTTAAGTGGTAGGTGCAGGAACTTATAAAAGTAGGCTTTATCTTTTTTTATTTATTTACTGACGCTCTTCAACATCAAAACATCAAAAGTTGCAATAAATAATTAGGAAAAGACTTACCAAAATGAATTAATAAATAAACACCTCATCAGCGTCCCATTGAAATCAGGGCGTGAAACTGCCGACACATTTTGCTCAGAAACCTCTTTTTTCAGGCTTGAGATTCTTTTTCGTGCAGTAAATCTACGACATGGAACCCACGGGTTTAATTCCCTTCCGAAGGAAGCCTTACTTAAGACTTTTACGCTCCAAAAAATCCATCGGTCCTGGCCGGGATTGAACCCGCGATCTTGGGGTTTAGGAGGCAAGTATGGTTATCACTGCACCACCAGGATCGATTAGACTTTATGAGGAGAGTTATATACAATTTCTTGATAGACATACTGTATCTGTTAATATTGTTTATAAATAAATACTTTAGACTCCAAAGGTATGTATTTCACAATTTTCCTGAACTACTCATTTACGTTTTATGTAACATGATGGAAGTGATGAACCAGGTATCAATTAGTTAAAATAGTGAATTATTTATCTAGCTTCATGAGCTATATTTCTTATAAGAAGCCCCCAAATGAATTTGCTGTTCTTCGCAAGCGTCAATGCTATTCTGAATGTAATTAGGCAATGAATAATGCATTTATGTGTTGAGCCACCACCACCATTGTCAGTAAATCATTTAGGTTCGCTACGGCACCTGTTATGGAAAGTTGTCCTTTTACATCCATCTAGTTTTTGATCTGCCTCTTCTTTTACAATATGTTTGTTTGGCAATGGCTATGTCAGCTTAAGTGTTCTTTCCGCCTTCTTTGTATGTTTCGTTTTCATTTCATTTTAATACCCTTAGTTCTTCCCCTTTCTCCTGAATATCTTTAATCCGTTCTGCCAAGATTCTAAAACTGAAGTTAAATGGTTTGAATCCGTTGATAGTCAGTTTTTTATGCGGTACAGGCCTTGCACCTGCTGACCATATTTTATACTCTTTTTCATTTGAATGCCTTTCCTTATGTTAGATTGTAGTGTTTTCATAATTATGCTATAATTATAGTACCATATAATATACTTTTTAAACCATAATATTAGCTCTATGATTTTAGACAACCTAATTTATAAAAATAATAAAATGAATATTCAAAATTTTAACTTAGACGTAACTGTTGGCATTTTTTGGGTTTTTGAAAAAGTACTTTGTTGTAGAAATGTTTATGTAGAAATGCTTAAATAAAAATATTTAATGTATTAAAATTGTAAAATGCTACGAATTCAGCAATAGAACTCAATCCCTGTGGCATGTGACAAGTTGGCAATACTTCGATTTGCTTCATCTAGATATGATTTGAATGTTCACTTCTTATATGCATCTATAGATTGTGTGCATCAGCCTTTAATCGTTTCCCCTAGAGCGTTATATACTGAGAGACCCCCCCCCAAAAAAAACACGCAAAATCTAATTTTTTTATATGTTTTTAATTTTACTCATTATTATATGCAAATCATTAGAATTGCATTTATTTTTTTGAACATTAAATACTTTACAAACATTTTGCAATCACTTTTATGTGTTCGGATATTATTTTGAGTCTATAATTTCCTTTATTGTATGAATATAAAAATGAATGAAATTTAATCGCATTTTTTACACCTGGACCACTTGAAATGTCTAATGGCACAGTTTTATTCTAGTGTTGAGATATTTCATTCAGTTTAACACATAATTTTATAAAAATGATGTTAAGTCGAGAGGAGGCTCTAAAGCAGTTGTTCTGTTGGGAGATGAACGAAGCATGCTTTATGTTGCTCAGGTATTAGGAGGCAATATCTCTACTATACAAAGGACATACCGAAAGTTCAGGGAACTTGGTATCTACTACAGATTACAAGGATCGGATCGCAGAAGGGTGACATCTGTCAGAGATGATCAATTTCTGCGGCTGCAAGTTTTGCGTGATCGTCACACAATAGCCATGGAAGTTAAAAATCGCTCGCAAAGGGCACCAAGAGTGAATGTCAGCGTGAGAACAGTCAGAAGTAGATTCGAAGAAAAGCAGCTTAGAAGACCAGTCAGAATTCTCTTGCTTACCCAGCAAATTTGGCAAGCACGCCTTGCCTTAGCTCGTAAACACCTGGCCTGAGTGAGGGGCAATGGAGAACTGTCCTATTCTCAGATGAGTTCAGCTTTAGCATACGTTCGACTAATGGCAAGGAAAAAGTACGGAGGACTGGAGAAAGGAATGCCTCTTGCACCTTCTCATCGACGACGGCTTTCAGAGGAGGTTCCGTCATGGTGTAGACTGGTATCAGCGTGGAAGCCAAAACAGAGGTGTATTTTGTGGAGAACGGGGCCGTGAATGTAAACCAGTAGATTGAGGAAATTCTTCAGAAGCATGTTATCTCCTATGTTCCATATGTTGACAACGATTTCCACTTCATTCATTACAATGCCCGTTCGCATGTGGCCCACATTGTGACATAGTATTGAGGGGATTCAGGCGCTGGTTTGGTCAGCACGAAGCCCTGACCTCAACCCCATTGAGCATGTTTGGAACATGATGGGGGAAAATGTTCGTCAGTGTGTTCCTTAGAGTCTCAATGAACTTTGGGAGGCTTTGTATGAACAGTGGGGAGGCCATGTCACAAGGAAACGTAAGGACGATACGCAGCATGCTCGTAAGATTGCAAGCGGTGATGAAACCAAAGGAGGAAACATCCGCTTCTGAGATTGCCATTGAGTGTTGAAAGGTGAGTCATTGTGCTATCAATGCAGATGTGTTTCCTTGTGTTACCCTACAGGTAAAAACGAGATAATGACTTTTGATTAACTTGCATTCAGGTTCATTCATATAATAAAGGAAATTATAAACTCAAAATGATATCGGAATACATAAGAGTGGTTGCAAACGTTTTAAAAAGTATTTAATGTTAAAAAATTAATAGAATTATAACAATTCATGTAGATAATAATGCATAAATTTCAAAATATTAAAAGTGTAGTTTTCTTTTCCCTCTCAATGTATATTTCATAAACAAAGTTATTATTTTTTCTTTACGTTATGAAAAATATATAATTTTAAATGAATGTTGAATAGCAAAATGTCTTGAGGAATAAGCATAGAAATTATTCTTTGTAGAATGTCAATTTTATACTGGTCTGGAATATCATTTGTGTCTTTTTTTTTTTTTTTTTTAATTTGCACAGAAGGCCTTCATTGTTGGAAAAAATAGGAACATATCTGACTAATTCAAGTATCGTGAAACCAAATCGAGTTTTACATTTTAAGCATGAGTTCCTTAAATCGGCGTAGTTAATCCGTTCCTCACATAATAAGCAAGTAAAGTGTTGCTTGTAGAAAAGAATAAAAATGCTATTAAGTTAACTGATAACCGAGCCTCACGAACCCTTCCTAACTCTACGTACTAGCGGCAAAGGTTTGATTGTTTGGGTCAGGAAGCACAGCTGTTAGTGCAAAGTAGCTTATATACTTCTCGTTTCATTCCCCCTGTAGAGAGAGGAAAAGGGTTGGGAGGGAAAAAAGCAGAACAAAAACTAAAGCGTTTCTCTCACTCAGTAACGAGTCAACATTTTTGTTCATTGTCGGTTGTATGTCATGTCAGGTCCACATGTCCCCCACGTGCGATTGAAATTAATGTGCACAATCATTCACACACAAGTTAGGGAAAGTGTGCCACGTTACAAACCTGAGGTTCCGACGTGCGTGGTTATGTTTTATAGGTGTTACAAATGATGCAGAAAGGTACATTGTTTTTTGGTTTCTGCAACAGTTATAAAACTTAATGGATTAAGCGAGTGTGCGTTAATATAGATCACTTAGATTTTAAGTCTGTTGTTTTAAATTGCTGTGTGTAAGGGTTGTCCAATGCATTCAGTACGTGACGCGACTTCCAATGGATCCGTGTTTCTTTTCTTTTTTCTTACATCAATAAAAACGTAGTGTATGCAATATTATGTACAAAAATTAGTAACTTAAAGAATGTTGCAAGCTTGCATATGTTTTCATTATATCTTATTAATGTTCTTTAATTTTTTCAGTAAAGTCCCAAAGGTAAGTTAGAGTTTATATTGGAATCACATTATATGTAAGGAGGAAACGGAAATATACTGGTTACATTTAATGGAAAAATTACAATTTCGATATTATCCATAATACAACATGAACTTAAATTTCCAGGTCACTTTGACTGGTAGCTTTTTCCTTCTCTCTGTCTGTTTCTTGTGTGTGTGTGTTTTCTTTTCATACATGGGTATACAGGACCCAGTATGTTCAAAGGGTATATAGCTCTATATTTTTATTTTTCGGTCCTAATATATGTAATTTATTGGAGAATACCAAATATATATTTTTATTAAGCTTAACGTTCAATCATTTTTATTACGTGATTCATTGTACTATTATGTAATTGATTAATTATGAATTTTATTCATAATTAATCAAAAGCTTTAGTCCCAAAATGAAAAGAGGGAGGAAATTTTGCTTTAAAAGGTATTGTTTTTTTTTTACTTTTTTTTTACTTTTTTTTTTTTATTTTGGGAACTTACAACATTATAGCTTCAACTCGTTGTTTTAAATCAAGTCAATTGTGCACACATGTGTTATAAAGAGTAGACATTAGACACGGCTGCATTACATTTATTTCTGTTTTAAACTTTTTTGTTTGTTTGTGCTGTTGTCAAGTTCTCATACACACTCTTTATCACCGAAGTTAAATTAAAGGAATGTTCTTTAGATACCATAATATCCAATACTTTTCCTCATATCACTTTATCAAATAAATTTATGCAGCTCAGAAAATAATAAACATGTCCTAAATTAAACTAAATATGTACACAATCTTGGAAGCCTACATTTATGCTTTTCTTTATTTACAAGAAATTCAGAAATTGCATTTAGCCCTCTAGTTATATTTATATGAAACATTTTGATTTGTGTTTAAAGACTTAGCTATTGTTCTTTCTTTACAATTATTTACATACTTTCTGCTGCCTTACTAGGCTTACAATTCATAGCTTTCAATCATAAAGCATTTTAATGAGGATCAACGAAAATTTAGAAAATTTACAGGTCTAATTTTGAATTATTATACATTTAATATCGTAATTTTTTGCAATTTATTTTTTGTAGAAACAGTATCACATTCCCTATTTATAACATTATGGGGTCTATATTAATATATCTACTGTTGTTTTCCCCTGCATTTATCTTAGTATAAAAGCATAATATTTGAAATCCGCGCTTCTTCTGAGTAATAACTTAACTAAATTGTATCTCACTTCAACTTATTTCAATTCTCCATTATTATTATCATGATTGTCTATTTATTTCTATTTCATAATAGCATTTACATTTATTACGTTTATTTAAACATTTTAAAATAATATTAATTCTGAAATATCACATTTAGTTTCTGTAGGAAGCAAACATGCAGTACGTATTCATACGAAGCGAAAATGTCCTTAATATCGTTTCATCAAATAAGAAGGTCGCATCATTAATAATGTAACTTTAAAAATATAGTTCTTACTTCCATAAGTATCTCTTTCTTAAAGTGCAGTCATTTTGCTAGTCCCGAAGGAACGGAAACGCAAATTCTTGTGCTGATGGATGTGATTACTTTTCATTAAAATGGGAAGTGATTCATGTACTGCTTCCCCGCATAGCGAAAACTGCGAAAAATACGTTGAAAACGTAGTGCTTCAAGAAAATATGGAATCGCCGACTTTTGTCCCCTTTTTTCTATCTTTTCATTACAGCAGGGTGTGGGAGAGTTTCTTCGGAAAATTCATTAAATGGAAATGGAATTACTTGAAGAACGAATGGAACTGGAGGGGAGGGGAATATGGAAAGGCGAAAGAAGTAATGGATATCATCACACTCTGTTTTAACACCACCAAAAATTTCAGGTAAAAGTTTTCTCTGTATGTAAATTACGCTTTCAACACTAAATTTACTTGATGCGAGCCAGTGCTAAGTTTAGAAAGAAACAGGTTATAAAAATATATTACTTTCGTCTTATCATGTTTGTTAATATAAACAAATCTTGTAAACTATTTAAAGTATTTATTTGTTTAGCAATATATGCTATCATACCATGCGTTTCATTATAGTCGGGTCATAAATTGCTTACATGCATAGTTCGCTTACACTGCAGTGACCTCAATATTATTCCAGTAGCGCACTAGCGGTGAATTACCCGCTGAAGGCTACGTTTATCAGCTATACTGTGTCGGTTCCTGCCTTCTATTCTAACTGTAAAGACTGGAGTTTGTTCATTGTGCATCTCAAAAGTGAAAGTTTATTCAAGATGTCTGTGTTGTGTGTGAATTACATTATTAGTTCACTGAAATGCTAACCGAAAACTTCGCGCTTGAACAAAGAATTTTTGTACAAAAACCGAACCATGTAGAGAGACGTGTAGAGAATTTCAGGAGAAATTTCTTGGTATTCCAGTTCCAAATAGAGAAACTATTAGATGTCGGTTAGTAAGTTTAGGACAACGAGGTAGCTGAACGCTAAACCTAAGAAGCGAAAAAGAAATATCTAACGTAGGAATGCGTGTGAACGAAAATTTCATCCGAAGATGTCAGAAAAGTCTGAATACAGATGGACACCACTTTCAACATCACTTATAACAAGGTTAGTAGTCATTATAGTGCATGTGGCTATCACTCATGAGTAAGTAACGCGGGAGGTTTAGAACGGAACCCCCTCCCCTCCCCAGTGTAATAGACTCATGCATGGAGACTCATACGCACGATCCTCGACCGGGCAATATAAGGAACGCTCTGTATATGAAGCTGAATGTTCACATATGATGTGAATAAATCTTTGAGCAGTCATTATATCCGAAGAACGTGCACCAAAGCTCATAGGAAAATTAAAAATAAGTTTGTTTTGTTGCCCCTTGCAAGCTCTCAAAATGTGTCTGTTTGATTTTTTCCAACATGTAAATTACAAAACATGAAAATTTCATAGATTTTTAAAATTTTATTAGAGTACATAATTATGTCGAAAGGCCTTTTTTTTCCTGCAGAAAAATAATGATAAATCATTGGATATTGATTTTACTTCAGTTTTTAATTCCCAAAGCGGGTGGTAATACAAAGACTAGTTAACACCTGTATATAGCAAGAGGCTCAAAATTATGTGAAAATAAATATCACTATTTTGATAAGATTTACTTAAGTGATTTTTAAAAAACTTATCATAAACGACTCATTTATAAACTCCATATGTCAGCAATGGAATTCAAGAAACTCTAGTAAGGTTCGAAATTAGCACCATCTTAAGCAAGTTTCAGAAAAAGAAATATGCTGCACATAATGCTATCAAAAGCCATCATACGTTCACTTTTTCATCTTGTAACATCTTCATCATCAGTTCTAAGTAATATTCAGAAAGCCAGAAATGCCAAAAGTACACCTTTTAATTTCGCATATCGTACCTTCAAAATATTATTTACGGTTAAAGTTTGAAAATATATTAAGTTGAATTTTATTAGTGCAAAAGAGAAAATTTCGTTTGTTGTTGCGAATAAACTGAGCGACAAGAGACAGTCAAATTCCTGTAAGTTGGTAAGTTGGTAAGATTCCTGTTGGTAAGATTGTCGGAAGATAAATCAAAATATATTTATTTGTTATTAATTTATTTGCAACTCTTAAACATTTTGAAATATAAATGCTAATTAAACGACTCTTATCATGATATTCTCTAAGCGTCTCACTAAACTGCAGGCATTACTAGTGTCCAAATTTACCATAAGTCACCTTCAATGTCAGTAGCTAAACTGTGTCCATTTATGAATGACTTGGTGATTTACATTTTTGTAATTGCTAGGTGAATTGGTGAATATAATTTAAGACAATAAGCTCCTATTAATGCGCTTAGTCGATTACTCGCTAGAGTATCTGGACTCTTTGCGAGTTCTTTGGCAATTTAATGGGTTTTGTGCTGGGGAGTGAGATATTCGTGAATGTTAAGTTCAAACTAATTGAACGTTTCCATATGTACATTATCATATGCAATTAAATGCTGGTTGCTGAAATTTTTTAATTTTCTAAATAGTATTATACGTAGGTACAACTGAATGATAGAATTGCTAGTTACTGTTTTCAAGAAAACTAAAACATATCTATCAGATGAGCTTTCACAGTACCATGAACGAAAAATAAAACTTAAAGTTAGGAAGAGAGGGCGAAAGGACGCCATTTTGTGTGTTTGTACAGCATTCAGTGACAAACTAATACCGATATTCATGAATATTGAACCAGGACAGAGATAAATGTTATATCTAAGATATTTTCAGAAAGTTCTTCAAAATTATCCATGTTTACAGTACTTGTGTAGTATAGTGCTTTAGTATTTCTTACATTGTTGGAAAAACCTTTTAGATCTTTGTATCGATGTTTACAATGCAGTTTATTATTCCTTACTGTTATACAAACACGTAGCAGCACGCTTTTTTCCTCTTATTCTGCTACCATGTTTCATTTGTTTGCATGGATACAATACTAAGCAGAATACTTCTGTCTATGTTAACCCTACCTACTTTATGGTAACCAGGTAACCTTAATATAAACTCAGTGTTGGAGTACGCTGATGACCTGAGATGTTAAAGAGCGTCCATAAATAAACAAAAAAAAAACTGTTGGAGTGAACTTGAGTAGATGGGGCCCACTAAAAGCGAATCCAAAACATCATTGACTTGAATAATGAATGAGTGGTCACTGGAACCGCTTGGCCTATACCTAAGTGATCTTGTGAAAGAAAATTTTATGAGTTTCAGTCAACAATCTGCTAGTCAGTCACTAGTTTGCCGCTAAATGAACTAATCCCAACGTTATCGACCGATCTTAATGTTCCAGAACCTGTAGATAAGACACTAAAATATAGGTAACGAATGTCACATACTGCAATAGAAAATATTCTATTTTCATGTTTAATAGTTTGTAAACAGTAACAAAAGCTTTGGAACATAATATAAAAGTTTTTTTTTTTTTAGAATTGCACACATTTCGTTATTACATGACATTTAATTATGAAAGAACTGATGTGTGAGAAAGCTTTCCGATTAAAAAGTTCCATTACAATCACTAATCCAAAATTAAGTAGTGGTATTTAAAGAGAAGTTCACTTGAAAATTGATAAATTGGATAAGTGCTTATAATTACATATAATTACATTCAGTTATCTGGGCTGCACACTTTAAACAGATTATGTTGACAAAGAGATGTACCAACACAATAATACACCCTTAGTAAAAAAGGAGGTTGGAAACAGTTATAAAGTTCTATAACTGTCGTAGCACCAGTGGTAACCTATGACTCGGAAATAAATGTTCTCACAAATAGGCAGCTGCAGAAATTAAAATGTGTACTCAAAATGAAATTATTTAAATCGCTGGCTGGTTATACTTGATTATATTACGAAACAAATAAAAGCACACATCAAGAATTATTGTAAATAACATTAATATTATTAAAAAAACACCAGCCTCAACTCTATTAAGAATGAAACCGATTCCAGTTTACCTCAACCTATCAAAAAAAAAAAAAAAAAAAAAAAACGACCTAAAACACTTTAGGGTTGTCATTTTGGAATGATTTTAATGCCGAAATAGATCTGATGGCTAAATCGTATGGAAGAATATTTAAAAACCTAATTTTTAAGACATTTTCTCTCAAATGAACTATTTAAATAATAAGAAAAGTCTTGTATGTATACAGAACATAAAAATTAAGTACTTCATTACCACATTATCTGTTAGCAAATAACAATTCTATTATGTTTTGTAAATGAATGTGGCTAAATGATAATACAACTTTGAAAAATAAGATAGCAGTGTCTGAAATGCGAATAACACATTAGTGTGTAAGTTTTTCACTTTCAATATGGACTACCGACGATAGCATGGCAGAGATTTTGTGTTAAGCTTTAGGCAGCACTTGCCGTTCCTTGAAGAAAATATTATGTCATTTTTCCTGCCTTACCCTTCATAACAGTGCCATCCTCAGAAATATTGATTGTATTGGTAATTGAGTGAAGAAAGGAGGAAAGACCTGCCACCTGACATGCGCACAAATAAAAAAAGTAATATGTTTGCAATCACATTTCGCAGACGAAGTATATTCTCGAAAGCATTTGACTGCTTCTCGCCGGTTCCTCATCATTTTCTCTTAAAAGTAAAAACCGCAGTATGGGGTGAGGTAAATCATAACATTTAAAAATAAACTGTATTGTACGTAAATAACAGATTAGTCACATTCGTCTGTAGATTTAAGTTTTTTGCCGCATTATGAAACAGAGTAGCAAATTAACAATGTTACATCCACCAGCCTACTATAACACCTCTGCTAGCAGTTTAATTTAGCAACCTCCCATTAATTTTACAGGAATATATTCACACCCTTCGACATTCGCCAGATTCTGTGTCGATCGGAGAACTTGGGAAACGCTGATAAACGCTGTATTCACAAGCACATGCAGCGAGTGCACACTGCAACGGGAGCTTTGCCTATAAACTAATGGCTACAATAATAAACATCTGGAAAGGAAAAGTTAGGGTAGAGTGGCGGTTACTGAGCCTTAGAAGGCATACTCTTCTGCGTAAGCTGAGTTTTATGGCATTACGTATGCACACACAAAAACGTAATCACAAACTATCGTATTCTTTAAAAATAAATAAATAAACACACGAACGGATAAATTTACATTAATGAGTGAAAACACATACAAATAAACACAAATTAATATTGGGTGTATGAATCCTCAGCATGTATAACTGCCCCCAATCTTCGAGGCGTAGATGATATCAGAATAGTCCACCATTGTTAGCGTATCGATTGTTTATGAATATATGTTTCAGAATAATAACAAAGAAACACCAGAAGCAGTTAAACACGGAAACAAATAAAAACAAACTAGCATTCAATGAAAGTGGTGTCTTACGTGCAATGCAAGAGTTTTCTTATGTACCTGATAAACTAACATTTTTGAGATGGTGTTGCGTATATCAAACGCCACTGACACCACTGCCTCATCCAAGCATATAAATTTCCGCAATGTTTTGAAGGAAGTAGAAGAAGCTCCTTTGACCTCTCCATATTTCTTACATGTCTCCTATCCAATTTCCTTCAAAACCCCAGAGCATGTTTATTACCTAACCTTTTGATCTCTCCATATTTTGAACATATTCCTCCTATTTAATTTTCTCTCATCTCTATTATCACAGTGTACACTTTTATCGCTCCGTAAGATATATTTAATAATCAAATTTATTAATTTAATTTGAGATATTTTATATCTCAAGTGTTTTAGACGAGAACAGAGGCGAAATTTACTAAAAGCTAGTAAATCTCGCAACAAGCGGAAATAGCGAAGTTAGTTGGTGTACGACTATTTATTTATTTTGGAAGGATAATTCGGTCGCTCTCATACAGCCGTGCATTAATAGCCAAACAAATAATTACCTTCCAATTTATGAGTGTCTGGCAAATATTGTACCAATTTTAAAATACTTTCAAGTAAGTATCATTGTCGCACGGGCCTTACGGCCGTACATGCTAATATCGTCCTTGTAACAATCAAAGTGGCCATACACACATATACATACATTCAATGCATATATAGCCAGACACTTGAATTATTCACATGTCTGCCTCGAGTCACCATAGTTGCACGAAAAACTGTATGAGACCTCAGAGGGCACAGCACAAGACACTGCAAAAGACTGTACGTGCCTCGTACGGAGTTCCCTTCTCTTGGCATTTCTTGTCATCTGATGTTTAGAATATCAGCTCCTGAATCCTTTGCTTGTGACTTAGGAAGATGTTAGATAATTGCCTAACTATTCGTTTTGTAATTTCTACCATCATTCTGCTGTAAATAAACTCTTATTAGAAAGAAGTCAATGTTGTGTTTCAACACTTAAGTGGCCAAACTATCCACACATCCTTCGGCTTACCATTCGGCCATCCAACCTCGCTTGGCTCCCGCTTGGCCTTCGCCGGCACCAACACACGACTATAGGTAAAAAAGGAAGTGATCTCTTTGCATGTTATTTGCTGTTATACAGGCTGTTCAATAAATCCGAGCAAACTCTAAAGGTGGTAGCACTAAATTCTTTTCAATGTTGCCTTGGCAACATGATAAATTACATACATCGTTATAAACTTAGTGTAAGCTTAAGAGACACTTTCGTGTATAAAAGTAAATCATTGAAAGGGAAGAACGCCTGCAGAAACTAAGGTGGAGCTGAACAAACATTACACCTTTTCTTAGAATGCTGGTTTGTTGTATATTGTACATTTTGTACAATAAAGCTATCTTCGAGGTGGGTACTGCCTTTGTTAACCATTGACCAGAAAAGAAAACGAGTTGTTAATTCCGCGCAGAATTTGGAGCTGTTTAAATAGATGAAACAGCCAACAAAACGTGAACCCTCCACTATATGCCGGAAACAAAGCAGCAGGCAAAAGAGCAGTGGGTTGAAACCGGAGAAAGAGCTCCGAGGAATGCAAAAACAATCTCCTCAACTGGAAAGGTGATGGGTAGGTACTGTGTTTTGGAATTGCCAAAAAGGGAAAGCCATTAAGGGAACAATTAAACTACGCGGTCAAGAAATATCTTCCTCCTTTGGCGAAGAACAAGACCCTTCTCCATCACATTAACGTGCGAGCCTATTGAGGCTTCAAATATTTTGGACTTCAGATATGAAAATATTCTTCATCCCTCCTAATCTGCAGATAGAGCTCCCTCGAACTACTTCCCAACATAAAGAAGTAACTAGTATGCATAAACTGAAGAGCTTGTTGCCGAAACAAATGCGTAGTTTTCGTCTCTGTCTTAAAGAAAGAAGAATTGTGCGAACTTTCACCTTATCAGATTCTTCACATCTCCACACCAAGATATCTAGCAAGATTTTATAAACTATCTTATCATCATAGATTTGATCCAGATTCCACCACTCTTTACTATCAATACTTCTTGATTCTATACCTCATCTATTTCCTTTTTCAAGGGTTCTCTTGCTCGTCTTTGGAATTCCTTACATTGCAATATTATCGCGGCACTCTATAGGGAAAATCGCATAAATATCATTCTGTACTATTTCATCATAATAAGGCCGGACATGGGAGCGAGCTCACAATACTTAAAAATGCATTTATATAACTAACATCTTTACTCAAAATGAAGTGAAAACAAGGAAATAATGCACCAAGGTAATCTATGAAAATATAAATGTGTTTAAATTGATCTGCCTCAATTTTATTAACGTAATAAAGAATGTCTAACCTCGACTGGTACCTCGTAAAGATGGACATCCTGAACAGATGGTATGTTGTCCACTCTCTTCAGGCTTCGAAGATCACCTCTTGAAAACCGTTGAAAATGCTATGCATTGCCCTTCTGCGCATGCGCAGCTAATTTCTCCAGTTCAAATCTCCAATCGTCGCTAATACACACTCTAGTTCCCTCACATTGGCATCCCCCATATACCATATCATCAAGGACTGTCTGAAACTAAATTAAACATGATAATACTCTTTAAATTATACTTTTATCATAGCTTTTTTATGTTTCTCTACCGTACTTAATAACGTACTTGATAGCCTTAGGTATACGTTTATAATTTTACCAGTATGTATAAAGTAATTCTTGCAACTTTATTTTGTTCGTTACAATCATCAGTATTTTTGCTAGTGGTTAGGGCTTAAAATTACTTCAAAATGGATTTACCGATACATTTTATAATTAATTTTTATATCAAACATTATTATTATTATTATTATTATTATTATTATTATTATTATTATTATTATATAACATGTATTTTAAGTGTACTGGTAGTGCAGAAATGAAGGTCGGATGATCTTAGCATTACCAGTTGAAATAGGGTAATAATATAATCTTGTGTTTCAGAGCTGAAGAAATCGCATTTAGAAAATGGCTGGAATAAGTTTATAACATTTAAAGGACGTTAAATAAGCCGAGAAACATAACAACTTTTCCCCTATAAGCTATGTGCTTTATTTTTGTATGGATTATTGAATAGGCCCCATATATAAGGACATTTTGAAACTAGAAAATACTTATAAATTTCTTTTTATTGCACTAAGGCAAGTACAATATATCTTAAATATTATCTTAATGTAACTAAAAGAATACTGTGAAGGCATACTTTTTCTGCTGATTATGCAGTATTCACTTGAATAAAGATGAAAATCTGTGATGCCCACTCCTGGAGCAAAACGTATAAACCATAAAATATGTTTTATTTTCCCGGTTCAGAAAGACTTGTTAAATTTGTAATTTTGACAGTGAATAATAAAGGCTCATTGAGAATTCTTTCCGCAGCCATCGTGTAGCCGAGATTTCACTAAGGAATTCCGGTGACAGCACTGACCGCACGCCGCGCATATAGTTATTGTTTTCACTTAACCACCATGGCAAAAACACGCTACAAGTCCAAACCTTAGCAACGGTGAGAGGAATACCTGCTAAAAACCGCTTTCAAAGGAAGGACTGTCAAAAATGCCGGAGTACCAAATTTCTTCTGTGCGGAGGAATTTTTCGATGATCCGTTAATATGCCGTAATTACACTTTGCTGTTGTGTGTAATGAAATACACAAAAGCTGAAGTTTTTATATTATTTGGTCAAGTAATTTAAGACTTGGCTAACGTTCTTTAACAAGTTGTTGATAAAAAAAAGGGTAAATGTTCACGTTCTTTTCCAAAGTATGGTGTTTGCAGTATTTTTAAAACACATACTAAATTCAGTTATTTGTTGTGTAATTATCCTTTAATTTCACACAAAATATTGAAATTTGATGGGGAAAGGAAATGGTTGTAATAAATAAGTCATTCGGTTAAAACTTAAATCATTTGTATGTACAGAATAATTTTGAGTTAATTTTTCCACATGCTTACGCTGTTTTAGCTAACAATTCTAAAAGAATCATTCTCACTGCTTAGAATGCATAAAAAGTTTACCATATAAAGATATTTTAAAAATGTTAGTATCTTATTAAAAATTCTGATTAAGAAATTACTTTTTACAGATTATATAAAAGTGAAAAATAGACTATGAATTTTTTGTTTTCATATTTAGTAATAAATAAACGAGGTATTGATATTCTGATAATGTTTCTGAAGAATAAATTCACTATAGACAATCTCTAACATCTAAAATTCTGTTTGAGCAAATAAAAGTAGTATTAAAAGTAAATAAACGCAAGTAAAACCAATTTAAATACGAAACATATTACGTTCATTAAATATATTGGGGAATGAACCGTGTGCTTGTAAAGAGAAAAGTTGCTAACATAAAATGTTTTCCTTGGCTGTTTCTCTCTTTGCAGCACATTGGATTAAGAGGTGATTTTCGAACCAGTGAGCTCGTATTGGTGAACCCTATCTGACAAATGATGTCCCTAAAGCGCACCAGGATACTCTTTTACTTGTTGGTTTGTGGCTGGATGCAGCGTGAGTGACAGGTTTACTGCTGCGTAGCTTGCACAAAAGTTTATCTTTTCCTCCCCAATTGAGAGAGAGTTTGCCCAGTATCCACTAACGCCTGGTTCTGTTTACTTGGCCATCTTGTCACAAACCGAAGTAAACACTTCTACCTCGCGTTCCTGCTAGCCTCTTTCAAGCATGATAGTTCGCTTATTTCTAATGATAAACGTCAGGTATAGGTACCGTATTTCCTTTTAAGGTATTTAAGCATAAACATTGTTGAATCAAGGTTTAATTCATTAGTGTTCATTACTGGAATATGCTAAAAATAAAGAAAAAATAAATATAACAATATTTTCAAAATTAAAAAATTAAATTTTGCTGATTTGTTCATTTATTTACTTTTTTGCTCTGTTTGCCAGTTTTTCTTGATGTCGCACAGGTATTTGACAAGATTTGGGATGAAGGCCTGGAGCTTAAACTATAAAGTGTATTACCAAAACAGTATTTTCAATCATATATTGCTGGCAGTACTGAAAATGCAATGATGGCTACATTTACTGATGATACCGCAGTTTATTATTTTGAAAATTATGTTTGGAGTACTGCACCTAAGTTACAAAATGTACTAAATAACGTAAATGATTGGATAAAAAATATCATATTAAACAAAAAGAAACTAACTCAACCTATATAAATTTCGCTTCCAAAAAGTGATTCCTTTTCTAGTTACAATAATTAAAAACTTAATCGTTCCTTATTCAAACATAGCCGAATATCTTCAGATGGCACTGGTTGATTAATTAAAATGGAAAGAGCATAACAAGAAGAAAAAATAACAATCTAAAATCAAGTGCAGTAAACTTAACTGACTTCTTGAACATAATTCAGAGATACCATTATGACAGAAGCTTTTACTCTATAAGTAAAGCTTGTTTGGATGCACGAGGGTAGGTCCATAAGTTTCCGGTCTCGCCGATCAGGACTATCGCCTTCACAAAACGCTTATCTGATGTCATACTTTATCTTTTAAATAAATAATTGCAGCTGTAACTTCCGCTTCTCTGTGTTCAGTTGTTCAGACATAGTAGCGTAAAGAAGGCTATGTGTAGAAGATTGTGATATGTTCAAAATAGAATATCAAGCTGATATTAAGTTCTTCACAAAGAAGAACTTGGTCCAAATGAAATTAAACAGTGATTGGACGGCGCATTGGGGAAGCATCCCCCTCATATTCTATCGTAAAAGAATGGGTCAAGCTTTTTCGAATGGGTCGAGAAAGCATTGAAGACGAAGAGCGTGCAGGTCGGCCCTTGGAGATGCTCAATCCTGAAAACATCACTCTTGTGGAAGGAGAAATTACGGAAGACCGGCGGCTCAAAGTTATAGAAATAGCAGCCAGGTTGGGCTTTTCTAAAACAACAGTCCCCGGAATTATTCATTGACATTTAAACACGAATAAGGTTAGTACAAGATGAGCACCTAGACTTCTTTCCTCCTTCCAAAAGCAGCAACGATTCATCTGTTGTAAGGCATTTTTGGAGCTCTGCCATGGCAACGAGAGAGAAGTCCTGCAAACTATTGTCACAGGAGATGAAACTATGGTCCTCTATTATGATCCCTTGTTCAAAAGAGAATCAATGTAGTGGCGTAGACCTGGCGAAGCACGGCCTCTAAAGGACAAGGTCACTCAGTAAACCAAGAAGATCATGGCCATAATAATTTGGGACAAGAATAGGAAAACCACAAAGTGGGAGTAGTATTCTGGCCTACCGCACGGACTACATGCTTTCATCAAAGAGAAAGGCAAGAAAAGCTGAGTGGTGGTGTGCGCCTGTTTCATGACAACGCGCCAGTGCACACAGCTCTTGTTGCAAAGGAAGCTGTGCAGAAATGTGACTTCAAGGAGATCGACCATCCACCCTACAGTCCAGATATATTTCCCAGTGACTATTTCCTCTTCTCAAAACTCAAGAAGGACCTTCGAGGAAGGAAATTTAAGTGTGACGAAGAAGTGATGGATGCTGTTTATGTCCATTTTGCGGACAAGACTTCTGACTATTTGGGGGAGGGGGTTGAAATGTTAATTCAAAGATGTGAGAAGTGTGTTGCAATAAAGGGTAGCTATATTGAAAAGTGAAATATAGTTTTTGTCTTTATCATACCTATAAAATGGTTAGACCGGAAACTTATAGACTAAGTCATCTAATTATGGGGCTGTAGCAGTAAAGCTAATACCATGACATTCTAAATATTCCAGATATTTTAAAAGTTCCTTGGTACGTCCGAATTAACGCTTGCACCATGATCTAAAAATGCTTCCAGTCTAAAATGCGGTAGACATTATCAACGTCTTAAAGTTCACGAGAGTCTTGGGATGGAAGTAATCCTCATTGTGGATAACGATAAGGCGATTAAAAAGGACTAAACGATACGAGTTGGCTCAGCAAGAGTGACATTATTACCCTTGTAATTTGATAAGACATTTTATTAATTAACTATAGATTGGTTATGACTGATAATTTTATTAAAATACTTTTGTATTTCAATCATTAGGCAGATATACATTGTTCGTGCAAAAGGTAAACGAAAGTAATTAAATAATTATGCAAAATGTAGCTGATATAATATCCAAAAACAGACAAATTGAAACAGGAAAAGAAGGAAAGAACAAATTCACTTGGAGATAAAACAGATCCGAATAGACCTAAAGAGTGAAATTCAAGATATTTATTTATTTATTATGTGCCTGTTATTTATTATAAGTTAACACCATACATTATCATATTATAACTTACTATGCCAGTTTAAATCATAAATGCAGAGAAACATCTTTTAAGTGAAACAAATGTACTAGGAGCAAACTTGCAGTTGGTCATGTTGTAAGTCGAGCTATCTGGAATTGTTTCATTTTCCCATTAACATTCTGAACAAACAATCTACAACCTGCGTTATTTTTAACTGCGGCTTCCACTTATTACTTTTTCTGTATTTTGCCCAAAATAACTTTTATTTTCACTTAGACACATATCATAGCAGTTTTACTGTAAAGGTATTTAATCTTACAGTTCAACTTTTTATAGTATATTTTTGATAAATAATTAACTTTTTATTTTGCATATATGCTGAAATTTCGGAAACACAAAATTTATAATGCGGTGGAAACCTTAAGGCATTTAGAATAATATACAACTGTCAATAATTCAGATTTTCCATTGTGTAATCACTGACTGAGGTGGAAAGGGCATTTCTAGGAAATGTTTGTTTGAACTGTTGGAGGTACACATTTATTCACATTACAAACAAAAACATTTCTTCGAAAAAAAAATATATCGTATTTTAGAAATAAATACTCGTAATTCAACTGGTATTGTATATTATTAATTAAAAATTATACGAAAACAGGGATACTCAAAATAAGGTAAGAGGAAACTTTCACAATAATTTTATCCGGCGAAACGTTTCAGACAGGGATGCTATTTTGTCCCTAAATAAGTTCAACTTATATTTATCACACGTCAAAAAGGAAAAAGAAATGAAAAGAAAGGATTAAAAGTACTAGATACAACATTCTACACACTTCTGCATGCAGATGACCTGGATATTGATATAGAGAGTCGAGTTTTATATTGTATACAAAATAGAAAAATTACTGAGGAATATAAAAAAGAATGAAAGCTGAAATAGTAGTAAAAAGAAAATAAAGGAAATCATAAACTTAAATCGCTTCTTTAGAAGAGTAAAATCACGAGAGAATCAAAAACAGGAAAGTATAGGCTAGTAGTTCAGATTTTGGCCTTTAGTGCACATAAGTCGGGGCTGTTGACCAAGAGAGGGTGTTTTTTTTTTTAGAATAGTTTTTAACGCCTATTTTTACTACTGAGGTAGCACAGGCGGTAGACACTGATGATACATGAAATAATAAATTGGGAAAGGATTTTTTTTAAGGAAGGAAGCGTTCCAGGCCTAAGTTTAGGGTACCTCCCGGCATTTACCATTTATGAGGACTGAGGAAAACCTGGAAAAAACCTTAGTCAGGGAGGAAGGTCCTGGCAGGATTCGAACCTCAGACTTCCCGCTCACAAGTCTGCGCCTTAACGACCTCGGTCACCCCTGGCGGTAAGAGAGAAAATGAAAATTAGGTTGTTGAAATGGGGTTTATAAGAAGAAGTTGAATATTTCTAAAAATTAAATGATTTAAATTGAGATGCAATAAGAAGAATGAGATGGAAAGTAATCTTAAGAGATGAAACAAAATAAATATGTATGTTGATGTGAAAAGGGTAGTAAAAGTATAATGACTGCTAAAGTTTTTAGAGTGGAAGCCATATGGTTGAAGGAAAAGACATGAATGAGCTCTCTAAGAATAGTTAAAGCATGTTATGATGACCATGGAAAATGGCATTTGGAATTACATTATGGGCATATTATTAGAGTATGAATGTTTCGTGAATTAAACTGTAAAACACTCGCTAAGAAATGCAAGTAATACATTTCTACTGGTTCAGACACCCATTGAAGGGTATGCACGAAACAGGTGGCATATTGAAGCTTTGCGGAAATGTGACAGCCTGTAGCACATAAGAAGAAGCTCCACGCAGAGCAAAGAACTGTTTATTCCACTTGGGTGCAACTGCAAACCTTTGTCCGTAATATAATCGATGGAATACTTGCTCTTGGAAGTTCCTTACAGTATACAAAGTGTGTATACTGTGAGGGTGAGGGTGAATTCATCGGGGATCCAGCTTTGTTGCTAAGAGGCTTGCTGAATGTGTATCCTAAGAGTCCACATCTACTGTCAGTACTAGATTTCAGTCAGGAATTAACAGAAGACCAGGAAAGCTTTAATTATATTATATTTTATATACACAGCAGTCTGGCTTAAGAATAAAATGAAATTCAGAAGCTGAACAAGTACACATGCAAACATTATGTGAAAAAAACTGTTTGAAACATTATTACGCATATGATCAAATACATGTAAATACTTGCTTATTGTGGAACCGAGGATAATATAATATTTGTCTAAATGGAGATCCCAAAATTCTATAAGCTACTTTTTTGTCACATCTCTGAAACAAAAGTATTATAATTGCATTAATTTGACATCCTTCCGTTGATATCCGGACAAGATTTAAACGAGGAAGCTAGAAGGGGAGAAAACCCAGGATGTGACCGCATAAAAGGAGCATGGGAAAAGAATACATTAGAAATATGCTATATTTTTTCAACAATATGTAAGAGGTATAATTTACATGTAACACAACTTCATGTGTAAAAACAGAAATCAGTAATATAATTTAAGAGCATAAACCCTTGAAAAAATATAATACGTTTCAAATACAATAATTTTAAAACATCGAAAAACAATTAACAGGACTCAAACACTTTATAAAACCACAACGTAAACAATACAGAAACCTTTGATGCTTCCCTCAATTTAACATAATTTTAAGAACATGACTTTACATTACAAGTACCCGCTAAATTATCAAAATTTAAAAGGGAACCTTAAACTAATGTTAACAATGAATTAATAACACAATATTACTAAATGTTGTAATACCTGGGGCATTGGTTTGGGCGATTGGAGAAGGCAAATTTAGATTGTAAAACTTAGACTTGTCAATTCACCCCCAAATCCCGAAGCGATCTTCTCGGTTAGAAACGGAAACAGGAGCGAGCAAGCCAGAATGTTTACGTTATTAACTTCTAGAATATGCTTCCAGTCAATGGAGAACAAAGTTAGTGAGCGGACCTTCCTGACATGCACAAGGATGGTGAATATGGCGAGGGGAAAGGGGAACAAAGGAAACGTGTGCAATAACGGCCCATTTTAAATCAGTAAATTTTTGTCACTTCTCACTTTCATTTATTCAGTATTAATAATATTTCCATTTCCCTGAAATAATCTGTTATCATTATTTATTTAAACCAGGGTAAAATAAGAAAAACACTGTTTTAATTGAAAAACTAAAGTATAAGCTAATAGCCTTGTGCTTCTACAGTACTGCAAAACTGAACAAATGAATTAAGGTATTTTTAATGTAAGAAGAATTTAAGATATAATTACATATTTTTTGGAAATAAAAATATCTCCTTTGTGTTGTTTTAAGATATCTTAGAGTATTATTATTATTATTATTATTATTATTATTATTATTATTATTATTATTTTAAAGTCAATTTTATTATTAATCACGAAGCACTGAATTTCCCCTCCCACTTTTACCTACAAGGACAGGATATTTATTTGTATTCCGAAACCTAATAACGAAGAAATAAATAGCGATTCTCGACCTATAAATAAGTAAATAAAACAACGAACAATGTACGCTTAGCTAGAGCTTTGCTCTAATTGAATTCATCTTGCAGTGATGCTATTCAGTATGCTGTCCAAAAGGAAGTTAGCAGCATCATATTTCTCTTCCGTCCTTTAACTCATCTCCCCAAGTTCTATCAAAATGTCTTTTTTTAAAGTTTTCTGCTAATTAAAAATCATTCTAGTTCATTAAGTTACTGCTAGAGGCCACCGGAGGTTAATTGTCGGGTGTGAGAACCGAACTATAATCTTAATTCTTATCACTGGAATACTAAGACACCTAATAATTTGTATTATTGTTAGTTTTAATATGTGAGTTCTATGGAAGTAAGTCGTATGAAATTTATATCCACGCTACATAAACTTCCAAATATCAAAGTATTGTGAAAAATCTCCATGTGTGTATAGGAAACGGATCTATTATCCACCTTAGTTTCAAGCTGCTTTAATTCTGAAGTCCTAATTCAGGCTTTCCCGTCTAAGGAAACTGTGACAACCGAAAAAAATAAACACGTTTCTTCTTAAGTTTACCTGATCACCATTAATGAACCACACAACTCTTCTATACCTTCCGTGAGTGAAACTGCCAATTCCTGATTAAAAAGTGAGTTGACTTTTACGATCGTCAGCATACCAAGGCTACTAGACATTTTAGAATTCTCGTGAAGGAGATAATCCTTAAAAGGCGTGATAGATAGGCATAGGGTTGGTAGGTCAAATTCGCACTTCGATCACTCTATCTACCCTATGCAAGGGGGACACCTTTGGCAGGAAGGGCAATGCACTGGCCAGATCCAGGATAGGCGGGATCCCTAACTTTTCCCGGACCTGCGGAAGCCAATACAGTAGTTCTGGTACGAGCTCTGGTACTTCTGACCAGCACAATCGTTAGGGGAGTTGTGCGTAGTTCATCTTATCGGTGAATTACTGGGAGGTAGATGGTTGGTCTGTGTGGGTGAGCAGCACATCTTCTATGCTTCGAGGAATTTAGGTGATTGGTTGCTACCGTTCCATAGTTGTGGCTACAGGGGAATTGAGGGCGGTGAATTAAAGTATAATTTACCGAATTACAAACGCCTACGTACCCAATGGCATGAGGAGGAAGCCTCTATCAGGTGAGAGCTCCTAGCAGAACTCTCCGGACACAGGACAGGAACTTCTCCAAGTGTAAATGTATCTCCACGCTGCACAGTATTACTCTATCTTCCCTGACACTCTTTCTACACTGCATTCTAGAACTGAAATAATGGAACAAAACGGGGAAGTGGAAAATTCGTGAAAAAGAAATCTTCATGTTAGCATTCGCCTAAGTGACAAAGGAAAGCCCGGCGTGGGGCGGAGAGGGAGAAGATAAAATGGCCGGCACCGACGGATTTGAACCTTGGATCTCAAATGTAATACAGATTTTATTCCGTAATTCTCTGCTATAAACCAAAACACATCTCTGTTATCCAGTAAGAATTGATGCATTATCCGAGATTAACTATAAATTAAGTGTAACTGGATAAAGAAGAAGAGTAACTAACGAGGGCGTGCTTTGCTCTTCGCAGATTAAGGTTAGATTTTTGGAGGAAACTCCGTATTTCAAAGCGGCCGCTCGGCATATATTGCCGTTTTAAAGCAAGGTACTAGAGCATTCTGGTCATGGCAAATTCTCCGACCTACCGTAATCTCACGGAAATCTCCACACGATACTCCCTCCAGGGGAGAATATAGCAAGCAGTACCTGCTCCTCCTAACGACGTGCTGCGCTGCTAAGTGTTATTAATCTAACTGCTTTTCCTTATCTCACCAGTGTCGCACTGTGCATAGCAGCGTCCAACTGGTTAGACGTACCTCGCTAATAATTCTTCGGTGCTCCCTGATGTCTTAGTTTATCACGAAACGCTTCTCGTCGGCCCATCGCATACACAATCTCATAAATCAAAGTGTAACTAAGAGCGGCATGCTACAGTGCCCATTAACTACCTCAGGTGTCAAGATATACGTTATCGTAAAACTCGAGAAAGTGTTGAGCTATAGGTAACAGGTAGTTTATACGATTTTTAAGAGATGAGTAATAACTTCATAGACTTTTGAGCATATAAATAAGGGAGTATATACAGTTTGACTGAAGGAGTAATTTAGAGTAGAACCTGCAGACTTCCTGTAATAAATAACATCTGCTATATAAAAAAGCAATACTTGTGACTTTAATTTAATTACTGGTGACTTAATGAAGTTGACTTTCCAAGCTGCAACTCCAACTCCCAAGATGCAGCTCGCCTGATTCAACAGTTGTTTAAACAAGGAAAGGCTCAAGCAGATTGCACTTATGGCTGCCGATAATGAATCAGTGCTGCTATTACGCAGTCATATTATGTAAAGCACCTGGCAAGTCTGTAACTATTATCGAGAAAACAGTTATTTTAAACGTGTTTTCAGTTCTTCTAAAACTATCCGGCACTCGCAATATAGGAGTTAGTAAACCTAACCTCAGAAATGATCGGTGTTCTTTTGTTATTACGTCGCTTATACCTGCTGAGTGTTTCCAATAATTAGGAGTATTCTTGGCGCTAATTACGGAAGGATACATTCTTTGTTGATGTTAGAACACTCCAAGAGTTAATAGATAATAGTAAGTATGTGCGCACGTAGCTGCTTGGCAAAGAAATTGACCGTTGACTGAAAGGGAATAAAAGAAAATAAACGAAAATAAATATAAGAAAAAACGGAAAATATATTTCTGTCTTTTCTAATGAACCCATTCTCATATTTAGTTTACCAGCATGGACTACTTTCTTTGCGTGCATTGCTACTGTGTTGCATTTGACTGCACACAGCCATGCTAGTGACGTCACATCACGTGACATTCCTTGGATCGGGATCACTCTAAAGGGAATAAGAAGCTACTCATCAGGCTACAAAGGTATCTATCTTTGTATAACCAAAAGAATGAAGCCAAAGATGGCAGTACCAATCGACATAGTTATGATGGCATCAAAGTCTGATTTTAAAATAATTTCCGACTCAATTTTAGTAACAAATTGAAACATATAAATAGTTAAGAACAGATTAATTGTATTTAAGAAACATCGAGGCAATTTTATAAATATTGTCTCACTTGCCAAATTAATTCTTAGGGAATTACACTTATCCAGCGTTAACTATAAAATTCCCATTTACAGCTCAGATTAATTGTATTTAAGAAACATCGAGGCAATTTTATAAATATTGTCTCATTTGCCAAATTAATTCTTAGGGAAGCACACTTATCCAGCGTTAAGTATAAAATTCCCATTTACAGCTTAAAATCATTAAGAAATTAATTACGCATTCGATATTTAATAAATTGATTTATTAGAAAAAGATTATATCTGCGCATAAGTATTCTCATACAAGAGGAAAACGCGGAGAAATTAAATTTTGTGTTTCCGTTGAATGGGTTAGTAAAATGCGGTTTAAAAGTGTCAATGCTTCCTATAGGAATTTTTAAAGGCGTATTAATTTCATACTCCCGATGCAGGAACATAAAATTAATAAATAAATACTTAAAAATTGAAAGGAAGGAATGAAACTCTTTGTCAACCATGAATAAGCACAAAGCTATTTAAGCTTTCCACGAGGACATATTTCAGCGCGATGCAGCATAATTATTAGGTTTGAACATTCACACCTTCAAAGGTGAATGAAAAATGTTAAAATTATTCCAATAACGACAAAGGATAAAAGTAATATTTACCTAAAATTATGAAAAACAATAAGTGTTATCACTTGTATTCAAATAGCCTGCAGGATTTCAAATTGGTATATATAGAATTATGATTCATTTTCAAATTCCAATGGCCTAAGTCGTGAAGATGTAGTTAAATATTTGTTTTCCTTGTGTAAAAAGAACGGGGACTTGTGTTTCTCAACGAATAATTTCTCGTAAGAGAAAAAAGTAATCTATGGCAGTTAAGATTGAGTTTGTGACAGTTTCTGTTTTCAAAAAAATAAATAAATAATCATCAACTTATCGCTCTCATTCCGGAGTAGTTGCCATCTTCAAGCATATCCGCAACTACTTCATTCAGAAAGCAAAAAATAGTTAATATATTTGTTCACAGAAAATATAAAACAAGCAAAAAGAGTTAATGATGAAAAATATGTGCTCTTGGAATAAGATAGATTCCAGAGACACGTAAATATGAAATCAATCCACGTAATCAACAGACATAAAGAAGAAACGAGTAGCGAAACATGGGGCTCTTCGAGAGCAAATATATTGATCCTACGCCAGTTAAGTTTGGTGACTGGGGCAGGGGCAGGGAAAGACGCCATGAAAAATGTGTTGGTATAAGGTGGAAAAAAGATATTTATGTGATAGACACACTTTTCCTTTTTACTCTCTTAGCCCAGCTTTTTCACCCCGTTGAACCTAAGTGAGAATGGCATGGTGGATCATGAAGTGATATTTCAACATTTGTTTTAGTAATACGCAAACTATGTATGTATACATTCTTTATTTTCTGTATACAATGGTCGAAGAGGAGCGAATTATAAACATATTAATATATTATGGAGTATTTTTAAAACTTCTAATTTGTGACTTTCTCTCTTGCTTTTTTAATGTAAAGTGCGAGAGTAAGTCATTAAGTTACAAATGTATGTAGAGCTTAAACAAATAAGATTACTTATTTCTTTACATCATCTCCCTGTACATTGAGACACTTGTCTCATAATTTCCCAAGACCTTGAAATCCATCAGTATAAATTTATTTGTGCTGCTGCCGAAACCAGGCGGTGACTGCTATTTCTATAGCTTCATAGTCGAGAAAATGTTCACTCAAAAGAAGGACCAAAAAATGGAAATCGCTTGGAACAAGGTTGACACTATACGGAGGATGCTAGAGGACTTCCCACTTGAAATTTCTCATTTGTCTTGTTGACAGTATGAGGACGCGCGTTATCATGCAAGAGCAATGCGCCTTTGTTGAGGAATCTTGTCGCTTTCGCTGAATTGACTTACGGAGTTTCCTGAGTATTATGCATAGGAATCGGCATTTATGGTTTGTCCTTGAGGTGTGGTGAGTAGTATGCCTTCGTGATCCTAGAAGACTGTGAGAATCACTTTCCCGGCGGATGGTGCCAATTTAAACTTTTTTTTCGCAGAAGACACAACACGTTTCCACTGCATTTTCGAATACTTTGTCTCGGCTGGTAATGAACCAAGTGGCATCACCCGTGACAATTCGGGCCAGCATCGTGTAACGACTGTATTCCAGAACCATTCTTTGCATTTTGTATTGTACCCCTCGTGCGCAGACTTAATGAAAACCTAAACCTGTCATGCATTATGAGGTAGTTCATGCCATGTAAACAACCAATAGAGCGGCTATAGTTATCCTTCTGTCCGTCCCGATTAAATCTTCAATTTGTTGCAAATTCACCTCTTTGGCGACACAGCATTCTGTTGCGCCCAGTTTTAAACAGCTTGACATGACAAATGGGAAGCATTTCTTATTAATATTTTTTGATTCCAAATATTTTGCCCACAAAAAGCTCATAACGGTTGTGCACTGATTCAGCCGCGTCGCCATCTTGCAACTGATATTTCGCTATTGTAAACATCGATTGTCTCGTGTCGAATGTCACCAATTTGCACCGAACTAATGGTGTCATCTAGTGGCAATAGCCTCAGTTACCTCATTCAAACATGTAATACCCCACATCAATTTGTAGCGTTTTTGATAGCTTACATTCCTCCAAAAATCTCAATAACACATAGTTATGTAAATATCTATTCCAAATAGCATACATAATATAGTACAGCTTACTTTGAATAAAAATATTACTGAACCAGAAGAACTAAAGATAAAGTAATACGTTATTTATTAATATAGTGTCCAAGTGAATGAAACAAATTTCAACAATGATAGTGCTAAGGAACACGCAATAATTGTTTTGCACCTCGAGGAAAAGTATATGATTTCTATGGAAACGAGTGCACATATATATTGTCACCCGGGTCGTCTGTTAATGCAGCTGCTGTACGCTTTGTACTCTATGTCTCTGACTTGGCCTGTGCAATACTGTCACCTTTTCCCCCTATTTATCTCTAGTAATGCGCACACTAATATTTCAAAAATGGGAATTAATCTTGTAAAAAGAAAAATAAAGAAAATCTCACAAAAATAAGCTGCAGTCACAAATAATGCTATTAGTGCAAACGGTCGGAAGACTGCGCATGAATTCGCTTCTCAAAACCATGGATCACATTCTTATAAAGCTGTAAAAGCCCATTGTTTCTCGGTGTTCCACTATTTTTGGAGCTACACCGAAGCCATACGGCACAATCCTTCTCATATCATCATTCTACTGCCTGATATCCTTATGATTTAATCAACAATACAGAGAAATATTTTGATACGATATGTAATTAAATATTCAAGCTACAAGGAGCCAGTTACGCGGCATCTATTTTGCATACGCTTCATAATAGTGACTAATATACTTAAGCTATTGTTTTCATTTCCTTAATCTAAGTGCAGAGCGGTAAAACCTTTTAAGACTCAACTTTCTTTATTATGAAACACTATTTACTTACAACCCGTGGGTTTGCAGCTGTTTTGAAATGTCATATTAGAAATTCAATTACACTCCAAAAATAGTATAAGCTTTCTGAATGCAAATAAAAATCTGCTAGAAAATGACAAGTACTCTCAAAACTCCGTCGTTGAAACGGTTTAAACTCTGTTTTCACATTTGGCGTTAATAAGTTTTTAAATGTTTCAAAGAATGTTCGCCGCCACAGAAAGAAATGGGAATATTACGTGGAGCGAGGGTAGACGGATGAATCAGAGTTTTTCCTTGCGTTCATTCAAGCTACATGCAAATTTCTTCTTTTATAGGTAGAGCGTCAGGGGAAAATAATTTCGCTCCGCGACGCAGAAAATTGGACGATTGAATGCTGAAGGAAATGACACGCCTATATAATGGGAACATTCAAAGGAAAGTCGCTTCATTCGTTTTGGCAAGAGGGAAAGTAAATTTATTTTGTTTTTAATATTCGAAGTATCAAACATGGAAACAAAGTAAAACAGTTTTAAAAAGTTGACCGAAATGTTTTCATGTAGCGTTCTGGGAAATATTTCCTTTACAACATCACGCTAAGGTAAAACATGAAGATGACTGGGTAGAGCATTGCAGCTTAGTTCAATACCATTACTTTCCTGAAAGAATTCTTTTAGGATTTAATAAACTCGGGATTTGTCTCAAGGCAATTTTTACAGACATAACAATCTTCTTTTCGACTCTTCTATTTTATAACGCTGATGTAGATAAGAGTATCATCGAAATGTTCAGTATTTTATCTAAAAATGCATAAACATCATATTCTGTGTCTTCGTAAACCAAACCAAGTGTTTCAGCTAAAAAAATATTTATCCATTATTGCTAGATTTTATAACCTTTCTGGACTATACACCAATCCTGTTTTATCCCCCTGAATTTTCTCATCTTTGTGACACGCTGAAGTTTTACAAATTATTCTTAAATAAATTTATTTGTTTGAAAACTCTGCCTGTAGAAACGAAATGCAGTTTCTCTATTTCTTGCATTTCATCTCTGTTTGTCCAGTTTTTGCATTGAAATATAGTAAATAATTTATTTGTGCATTCACTTGTAATGAATTCTCACATATCTAAAGCAAACATCTTAACTCCTGTTAATTATAAAATAAGTGTTTGTGAATCTGGATAAGTTTATCTGGTCTTGGATCTTCAAAAGAACTAAAGATAAATAGCAAAAAAGGGAGGAATAATCTTATTCTGCAGAATAAACTGAAATCCAATACAAGTGTTGAAATTGTGTTTTTCAAGTTTGTTGTGGGTGTTGTACATGGCGCTTAATAAATTATACTACCTTCTTATTCTTCTTCTCTACCTTATTCTTCATCCCAAGGCTTAGGCACTTTGCCTCTTCCGCCTCCTTCACAATAAACTGTGCGTGCCTTTCTTTTTCTTGATAGTTTGTATTCTATTGCCTGCTTTGGAAGTCTAATAAGACAAGGGTGTCCTCTATTGCTCCCACTTTTTAACATTTATATTGATGGACATTTCCAAAAATGGAAACAGAATTTAAATGTAGGTTTTAAGATAAATTCTCATCAAGTGCTTAACATTCTAACGGATTCTAATGGGTTTATAATACAGAAAAATGAAGCTAATTTGCAACATCCATACATCTTTGAATTCAAATTAACAATTAATATCATTTTAAAATATTCAGAGAAAAGAATAACGGTTATGAAATCATAGGGGAAAAATACATTAGATAACCATCCATTAGCTCAAGTATCTCACTTTTAATATCTAGGTTGCGAAATAGACCAAGAATACTATAAATGTGCCAAACAAAAGGAGCAAAGACAGTTTAAAAGTCTTGCTACAACACAGGTTCCCAAAAAACCGATCGGTCTGAAAGGTGTAATGTAGCAAATTCTATATTAAAATATAGACACTCTAGCATGGCAAATGGTCCTATGCAGCTTTAATGGCTTCCGTACATTTGAAGAATGTAAAGCGAATGTCTTCAAATTAATAAAAGGCAGCTGTTGGTCAAGATAGCCGAAAATAAAATCCAGTGGGGAAAATCTTTAAAAAAAAAATATATATATATATATATATATATATATATATATACCAAGTTTTGTTATTTGTATGTATGACATTACCATCGATTCCAGACCCTTGGGCGTAATAATCCTGAATAGGCTTCCTTCGGAAGGGAAATAAAGTCATTAATCCCCGTCATATTTACGGCACGTAAAAGAACCACAAGAAAGAAAGAGTTCTCCAAGAAAAAATTATTGGCCGTTTCACGCCCGGAATTAAATGGAAGCCTAATGATCTAAAAATATTAAAGAGCGCTTTTAAACAAAACATGATAATGATGATGATGATGATGATAATAATAATAATAATAATAATAATAATAATAATAATTTCAGCCCATATGGGGTTGATTTGCCACCCCTGTGTTGCGTCTGTAACGACATGGTCTGCCGAGGCTTGCATCCGAACCACTTGGTGTGGAAAATAAAAAGCTTGCTTGCGAACGTGTCAAGTTCACCTCGTGTTCGATGGATGAAAGCGGCTTGGTTGCATGGTTCCTGTATGCACGGAATGGAATATTTTGGCATAAGCATCTTGCTCACCTCCTGTTATTTATCCGTCAATTATCAAATTTACAGAAACATTATAATTTCTACTTTCTTATAATTATATGAAAATTGTAAGTTTTAATGGGGCTTTAAAAGGCCGGTATGTGAATACATAATATATATTTGCTTTACAGCTTGTTGGACCAGTTAGTAAATTTTTGCTGTTTTCTAGTTATTACTTAGGATAAATAAATACACCGTTTGTTAGCGACCACCCTTTATTGGGGAATTGTTGTAATTATATTGGTATTTGAATAGTTTGCTGTCGTTTAATGTATCCTCTTGTGAAATCTCCTCACCAATCCTTTGATGTAAATTTATTTGTAGTTTGGGTGATCCGCTTGAATTATTACAAAATCGTTAATTCCTAAATATTTGATGATATGGTGATTTCATTTATTATTTAATAATTCTTTGATGACACCCTATCGCTATACTTGTCTAATTTAAGACCTGCTGGTTATGGGACACCTCCAAGTATTACAGTCGACTATTGTTATAGACAGCCTTGATATCCTCTGATGAGGCTCTTAACAGGAAAAATGTTGAAGGGGACGCTCATCAGGCCGCTAATTTTTGCGTATATGTACATTTTTTAATCTGATAGTATTTATCAACCTCTATTACTACTTAAGCATTACAAGTAGTGAAGAACGATAACACATAAAGAAGTGTCCCAGGCTTTAGTTTAGTATACCTCCCCAGCATTATCCATTAATGAGGAGAACTTGAAAAAGTCTTTCTTAGGAGGGACAGAGCTGCCTCCATTTGTGTCTTTATGTACAAGTTTGTGATTAGTGACTTCGGCCACCCGTTTCGCACGCGCGCCTGCGCGTGTGTGTAGTTCAAGTGATGGTGCCAAGTTCTTCCTCCTGCAATCATGAAGAAGTCTTACTTGAAGAAACTATACTATCTTTGGGTCTGTGGTTTAGAAGTGCGAACTGCATGATGGCCTTCCCCCGTTCCATGTTCTAATCTTATAATTCTGCCTAGCTTGCCAATATATTGGGCAAAGGGTACCCTTGTAAACTGTAATTTTTTAAAAAATATTGTTAAATGCCTGCTTTTACTGTTGAGACATTACATTTGATGGACACTGGTGATACGCATGATATGAAATAATATATTGGAATCGGATTATATTTCCATTTTTATGATATATCCCGAGATTTATCATTTAAGATGACGGGGAAAATGTGAAAAAAACCTAAGACAGGAGAGTTCTGAAGAGAATCGAACCACAGACTTCTCGCTCAGAGTCTCTGCTTCGTCGGTATGTTCTGTGATGAATGTTATCTACGAGCACACTCTTCTGAAGCATTTGATATTACGATACGGTCAACTGTTTTTCCCAAATAAGGAGTGAAACGTTTCAGCAGGAACACATTGTCTACAAAGAGCATTCAATTAGAATAATCAATTTTTATCTTTTTCCGTTGCAAAGTTATTTCTGTTTAGTTATACAATGGCTCGTTTCTATACCTACTGTGAATATATTTCTTCAAAAATTATCGGTAACACATATTTTCTCTAAAATGTTCCACATATAATGAGCGTAACTTTAGGCTGGCCAGCCGCCAACCGTGCCAGAATGCCATGTTATCTAAGGAAATGAATGTTGTTTAATTGTTACTTTTTCTATTTATTCGGTATGCACGTTTGTTATTTATACATAAATAACGGTGCAATAATATTAACGTAGTATTTAACAATTTCCCATTTTTACATTACACATTTTTAATTTAGCATATTTTCTGCATAGGCACCACATGTTGAGTGCAATTTAACGGGTTGGTTTCTTATATCAGGCTTCGCATAGGAAGCATTTTCCTGGTTCTGACCAAGGTGTTTTGTAAGCGACAAGTCAACAACCACTTTATTATCTTGCAGATTAGTGTCACAGTCCACGGTCTTAGCAGCAGTATGAAACAGCGCTTGCAAATCGTTGTGTTTACAGATCTGTATTGTGGCCTCTGGCAGCTTTCAGCTTAGTATAACTCGCAGCAACAACTTTACCAAAACGTCACCAAAGTGATGCCTGTTTAAACCTCGAAACAAAAACCGGAGAACATAATGGAAAGCGGCTTTTATTTCTCTCTCGTCTTGTTCTCAGTCAGATAAGGCCGGCTGCACTGCGGTTGGATTGCTGTGAAGAAGGATTCAACATTTTTTAATCGTACGGGACGTAAAACGAGTCCAGCAGGGTATTGTGCCTTGTCGCTTTCTGTTATGCCTGCAAGTGGAGCAAGACAAATGGATGTCCCTTTTCTCTCTCTCCCGCCGTGCACACTCTTTCACCGTATCTCCGCCCCACTTGCTCTGCAGAGAATCGAGAGATCGCCGCTACAAATCAAGCTGCTAGGCTGCAATGTGCTTCCCCGTACAACTTGCCCAATTTTGTAAGGGTTAAGCTTTTAACATACAGTATGTGCGTGTTATATATATAAAGCGGCAAGGATTGCAAACGTTCCGAGAAGCAAATCTGAACAGCAGTTGTAGCTAATTCCACCATTTCCAAACATTTCCTAGCCAATATTTACAAACATGTCCAAAAAGAAAGAAATCGACAAATTCTGCTGATTATATTTCCAAGTGCGTAGAGACTGATAAATGTTATCCTCTACATCCTTTACAAACATTGTCGCCAACAGAATTTCTTTTGACGTAGTAGCAAACGAGAGAAAATATAACACACAACTTTCTTTGTACCAGACATATGGGTATACTGGATAGTCTAGTATTTTCGTGAGGGTGTTTTTTTTTTCTGAAGCAGTTACATAGTGCTAGTTTCACATGCCATTATTGACACAGAATCTGTGAAATCATTTATAGATTCACATTTGAATCACGGTCGTTTCTTTATTTTTAAGCTAATAACATAGAAGGCTAATAACCAAAGATATGCCATACTGTGTTTTAACTTTGTCGTGGTAAGCACGCTCTTTGGGGATACCTGAGTGCCTTGGTAGAACGTAAAAATATCTAATATTTCGTCTTCTTGTTGCGATAGCCCAGAACCTCGGGTTATATTTATTAGGTATGTTTCAAGAGTAAAATAAGAATTTAAATGTAGTTCCGGTAAACTTGGCTTACAAAATTTTAATAATTGCATACTTTTATTATGAATACTTAACTTTTCAAGTCATCTTGCAACAGACGAATGTCGATTGTCAGTAATAGAGAAGAGTCAAATACGGGTTTGGGATTATTTCATGAACAGAATATGAATAAAAGTAATATACATTAGAAATTAGAGCACAGAATGTTGAATAAAATGTTATACTTGCTTATAAATAGCTTGCTTATAAATAGCTACCTATTCGAAACCGCTAGACTGAAATAGATGAAAGTCGACTGTTGCAATCGCTACCGTTCGATTTACTAATACCAAATGAGATAATATTTTGACATTCTGAATAAAGTGTTTATTAAAATTTATGGTTGCTTAGGCAGGTCTTGTTACTTAATTTACAAAATTATTTCTGACTGTTAGGCCGAAAGTGAAAAAAAGGTTTGAGTGAATACACATTCACTAGTTAGCTAGTTAAACATAAAACTGTTGAAAACACAGTTATCACATTTGAATGAAGGGACTACAATTTCATTGGATACAAAGGACATTTGGGAATTAGTAGATGAAGATGTAGAAGCAGAAATCCGCACTTTATTGTTACCGAATGATGCTCTTGATTAATTTGTATGATGCTCAGGAATTATAGTGGGGGTATAGCGTTGGCTACACTGGCCAGAAGACAAATGTACTTCGCATGGGAAAAAAAGTTGATGAAACTGTGATAATTTCACTATGATTCGTCAAAATTTAAAATTTTGTTTCATTTCATTGATTTATTTTATAATTACGTCACATAAGTGAAATAATCTGTAAAACAACACACCAACCACACACAATGTCATTACAACCCACAGAGCGCTGTGCTTTGCCTATGAGGCGAGCGTGACTCTCTCAGCGGGTATTGTAGAGTAACGCTGGCGAAACCATACAGAAGCTTCCTCAACTATTAAAGGGCTTTGTTTGCCAACCTCAGGGCTGAAACTCGCCATCGTCCACACATTTTTGGCACTGGTTTAAAAAATTATCCATCACTCGCTGTAGCTCATGTTGAGTAGAGCTATTTCCTAGTGGACATTTTGTTTCAGTTCTTTCACAGTGTGGGTTTTGTCTTCTATATGAAAGAGATAAAAGTCGAAAGCGGTTAGTTCGGAGGACCGAGGGGATCATAAATCCTCATTCTCATTAGTTTGTATAACTAATTTAATTGACATTATTTATAACATGCGAGTCACAAATACCATATAATTTGATAATTATGAGACATCTGTTTATATAATTAGATTATTGTTGAAATTTGAATCCTAAAACGCAATTCTTAAAGCTAGGGTTTACATTTTTTTTTAAATATTTTGGAAATATCAGTGTGTGCAAGACTAAAATGAGAATTTGAGGAAAGAGTTTAGTAGAATAGATACAGAAATTCTACAAATCAGAAGGAAAAAACACCCTAATAATATTTTAGGCTCCTTTGTTTCATTTCGCTCATATTCCATATTTTGTTTTCCAGTGACGATATATTTTCAGATTAGATGACACCCTTTCCCATACGTTCGTATTTTACATTCAGATCCACGTTTCTTGGGGTATAACCTCATGCTTTGTTGGCTACGCCACGAGAATAAGACGTCAACCCGAGGAAAGGGAACAAAAACAAGAAAAAGTGAAAAGAAGGAATAGAAAGTCTGGAGAAGAGACGAGTATAAGAAATGCATAAATGTTATTCACCTCACGGCCTGGCAGGTGACACAGGCAGCCTTTGGGACGGCGAGCTCGGGATGAATGTTCATAATTCACACTCCTTGACGCTATGCACCACTCATAACATTGCTTTAGTACGCTTTTGTTTTCCTTCCTTCACTCTATCCATGCGCACTTTCCTCTTCTCTGACTTTCTCATGTGCTCTCAGCGGCTCATTCTGCCAAATTGCATCATCCACTATTGCTTTCTGCTCACTGTCCCAAACTTATTCTACCGATTTTTAGACATTATTAAGAAAAGCATTATTATTGATGTGTAAGCCATTTAAAGTTATCTAATCAAATATCTCCTAAAGAGTATAATTAATAAGCTCTTTTTTGCAGGAGTTATGCATAGAGCAAACTTCCACTAGATAGGATTAGAACGAGCTTGGCGATTGCCGCATGCTGCTAGTTTAAATGATTACACTGGTTTCCTCTTTTTTATTTTTCCATTTGTACATATGTAATATAAATGACCTGACTACAAATATATTTTCAATTTTACTCTATCGGGCTAGATTTTTAAATAAAATCACTTTAAATCTAATAATGTAAATTTTTTATGAAATAAGTTTTAATACTTTTAACTAAAACAAAACGGTTTTTGTAGGTTTCATTTGAACTTGAATATTAATGAATATATTGATAAAAGAGAGCTATATGTCAATAATTATGAATTTCCAAACTATTTTTGCTATTAGGAGGTAGAAAACTTCATTTTATTAGAAGCTCTGATATTCCTCCGATAATGACCCTTTTCAAACACCAACAGTAATCAGTTATCATTGGCACATCGCAATAGTCTTGGTTTCCATTGTTTTAATGTCTTTCATCTTATTTTCGCTCATTGCACCAAGATTTACAGAAAAGTATGCAATATGGTTTCTAAGAAAATGCACTTTAACACTCATTCTGCATTCTAGATTTCTAAAATGTTGTACCATTTCTCAGATTTCTTGTTGCCGAGAAAGTTTTCTGTCACTCTTGTATATGCCACCATGCTGACTAGCTCTGACATGGATTGAGGAAAGATCTCATCCAGCATAAGCTCACGAACCTGGGGGTTCATCGAAAATACCTGCTTCTATCTTATCTTTAGTTTTCTGTGTCAACTTTGTAACTAGAAAGTTGAAACAATCACTATCCTTATTCAGAGCTGTGATAAATTGCTTCATCAGGCCTAACTTAATATGGAGTGATGAAGAAAAGGATAATAGGAGAAACCAACGGTTCATACCTCACATTTTTTTCCTCCAGGAACTAATTGCTCCTTTGTGGGCAGTTTTTTGGGTTCATTGTTCTTATTTAGCGCTACTGTTTCATCGAAAAGTAAATAATTTATTATGTTGTTTAAATCTCTAAGAATATTTATTTTATGTATCTCCTCAATGAGCAAAATGTTATTTTCTGTAATACTGATTTCTGAAAAACTGTAGCCCTATGAGACAAAACTAAGACTGGTTTGAGAGATTCCACGTGAAAGGAATCAGAAAATATGAACAAAAACTATGTAATCCAGTGTTATCGAGATTTCGCTATTCGAATGTCTGACAGATAAGGTCCTGTTAACAACAGTTTCCAGCGAGGATGAACCTGTCAGCCTAGTGATGTTGCGAAAACCCAACCCACTTGAGCTTAACCGCTGCTGAGGATGCTTTTGATCCACTTGATGGAACGTAAAGAGGTGGCGCCACAAGTTGGTGAGTAGTAAGAAGGGAAGCCACTCGCCAGTACTATCTTAATTTCCCGCGTGACTTTGTGGAGTAATCAAGTACATAGGTGTCGGATACAAGGTCAAACTACATAAAGTACTCAGAACCATTTAGAGTTCAAAAATAGGCGCTTTGGATCTCAGGTAATGGGACGCAAATTTGCAGTTAAGGGTTGAGATTTTTATTATTATCATTAATGTTGTGGAGAAATATGAAGCATAGGTGATATATTGAAACACAAATATCTTCATTGTATACATGATGAAGATGGATTCAAAGTTAGCATCACGAATAAAGAAATGCAGTATTTGTTTGTACAGTGTTGCAAACAAAAGTTGCTGAAACGTTAACGAAGAGGCCGAACAAAATATTAAGACGCGAGTTTGTATCAGTCCAGAATATTACTTAAGCTTGCGTGAGCCACGCTCGGTGCAATACACCTTTACCCGCCACACAAATACTGGTAGCAACCAAGTTTATATTGACCAGAATAGGCTCTAAAAACTATAAAAAGTGGCGATTAACACATTAGAATTACCAGTAAAAGGAATGAGTTTAAAACTCCTCCTCAAACAGACGTAGAAGTACAGCCTGACATGCCACAGTCAGCCCCGCAGTATTCTGGCTTCGCTTTAAACTCTTATCTTATCTGATAGTAAATGATGGAAATGTCGTTCTATCTCAGCTAAACAGGCATACACATTTTGATTGACAACATTCATACACTTCGTCCCACGATCTGGGGAGCGAGAGGTCCATACACTAGCATTAGGGGAATCTTGTTGAAACCATCACGAAGTGATTTCTCTTCCGTCAGCTGATTACAAAATGGAGTCAGAATGGTATATCTTTATCCATTTACTGTCTACTACCGAATTTGCGTATTGCACTGAATACACACCAAACTACATTTTCTTTCATAAAGATACATTTCTTGAATTGCGATTATCAGAGCACCAATAATGAGTGTTGTGAGTGTTAACACAGCCATTTTGGTGAATCCTCTCCACGTTTGAAAATGAGCTCAAGCTGGGATCTATTAACCTTTCAGCCACTGACGAAAGTAACCACTCACATTATAGCAAACGTGCTACGGGATCATCTTGTCCTAGACAATGGACACATACACTTGTATATGATAAGTTTTAACACTGAAATCCAAACTTGTGATAATTTCGATAGTGATTTTGTTGGCGAACGTTCAAGATTTACGTCAAAGTTGTTTAATCCCTTGTGTTAAAATTGTACATCTTCGCGTTTTTCTTGTTTTGCACTGACCCAGTAGTATAAACTTTATTCACAAGATCGTAAATTGCAGTTTTGGACGGATGCAATTGCCCCGTAAACTTCCGAACAAACTCTTCACCAACGCGACCACCTGATCCTTATTAATAATATTTACACCTAAAATACGTTATAAAAATATTTGCGAATAAATGTAGACTTGGTGACTACGCGTAATGTTCAAGGACAGACAGATAGGCTGCCGCGAGTGGGCAGGAGAGCTTTCCTTCGCCGAGACACAAAATCCCGTTCGAACGGTCAGGGCATGTTCTGGAAGCCAGGTAGTAGAAATGAACAAGTAGTATATGTTGCAATAATGAATATACTTCCAGGATGGCATGTGACAACAAGGAAACCATTTCTAAACCGTGTTAAGACTGAGCGGGCTAGATATTATCGACGCTGGACACCTGCTGGTTGGATTAAGCACTTTTCACAGATGATCAGAATGTTAGTGTTTTGATACCAGGAGTATGTCAGATGATGTAAAGTGGGTGTTTCCTTTCATTGTATTCTTCTGATTGTTAAACATGGCGGGGGGTTTTATGGTTTGAAGCAGTTTTTTTTTCTGGAAATAAAGTTTGGAATATTTGGAAAATTAAATAATATTTGGATCAGAAACAAGATCATAAATTTCTTCAGTACCTTACAATACTATCTGGATTGCGTATTATAGCAGAGAAAGATTTCATCTTGCAGCAAGATAACCGTTCTAAACATTGTGCTGTATGAAATATTTTAGAGGGTACAGAAATATGTAGCTTGGCAGTACTAGGGTCTTGTTCGGACTGCAATCCCATTGAATTGTTATGGAACAAACAATAGCAGCATAGAGGAAGTGCATTTTAATATTTTAGATCAACCCTGGGAAGTTATTCAGCAAGCAAGGATGGGTATAGGATCAAAATACCTGCAAGGACTCGTAAACCAATTGCCTGGAATTTGTTAGACAGTGGATGTACTTTAATGAAAACGGGAGTTAGTTTTGTTCCTTGTAATGAATATAGTTGATGTTTATCAATCATGTTTTCCTCATAAACATATTTTTGTAATCAGTTATTTGTTTGTATTTCTCTTAGAAATACCAGATGATTATATGCTGTACTGAAATTAATGAAAGATAATGCGCACCAGCTTTAGTGAAAGAAGTAGTCGATCTATGTGATGTTGAACGATCAGTTTTAGCTATTTGTTCCACAGCGACAAGCGGGCTTTTCTCCTACTCTCTCTTGTCGGTCCTGGTGGTGTAGTGGTTACCGTACTTGCCTCCTAAACCCAAGATCGCGGGTTCGAACCCGGCCAGGACAGATGGATTTTTCCGGGGCGTAAAAATCCTAAGTATGGCTTCCTTCGGAAGGGAAGTAAAGCCGTGGGTCCCGTGTCGTACATTTACGGCACGAAAAAGAACCTCAAGCCTGTAAGAGAGGCCTCTGAGCAAAATTTGTCGGTCGTTTCACGCCATGAGTTGAATGGGACACTGATGACCTGGGATGTTAAAGAGTGTCCATAAATAAATCAATCCCAAAAAAATCTCCTACTCTCTGTGCAATTTTTGCGCGCATTTCCTTTTTATCTTCTCTTTTACCCTTCCCTACCCTGTTCACCTGGCCACGTCAGGAAGGTTTGCCAGCTAATTATTTGTTCCTCGCCTATGGAAAGTTCTACCATGTATGACGTAACTATCCTGACAGACAGGTAAGCTTCGCCTTCCAACCATATGGAGAGTGTTTCCGAGACTTCGAGAGTTGTGTTTATTTTCGAAATTCTTTTCAAAAGTGTTAAGCCTGGAGGTTTCTCCAAAGGATGAGCTCTGTTACCCAGCTACCGTGCATCTTAAAGTTTTTTTTTTCTAATACAGTTAAGTATATGTGAATAGAATTTAAATGTCAACTCATTTAAATTATTTATTTGTTGTTTAAGAGGACAATTCAACGCTTATGCATATGCATCATTGTTTCAAATATTTTATTCAATTTATTGTATTTTATTGGGTTTATTTTGAGAGTTTGTACATTTTTGCAACAAATATTACTCGTTTACACTTTGTGCAACCTATCTTATTTACAAAATCAATGTTTAGATTTGTATATTACATTTGCAATTATTATTGTTTTATAATTCATGTTGGAATTGTGAATTAATCTTCTCTCGTATTGTAAAATTACCTTTCTATGGCCACATCTTTCCAATTCTAAAACTTGAACTGGCATAAAAGGGAGGGTATCGAACCTTGATTATTGGTCATAAGCGCCACATCTACTAAATACTGTGAACAGGACATAAACATAGACTGGTAACATCAAACACTGCGAAGAATTTTAATAATGTTTGACGCATATTTACACTTGATGAAATAAACATGACAGAAGTTTTTGGAAAGGAAGCATTGCAGACTTAAGTACAGGCCGTCCTCCCTGCATTTGCCACTGTTGACGAAAACCTGAAAGAAGCCAGGCAGGACGAACCTGGAAGGATTCGAATCCCAGACCTGTTTATCAATGTGGTGACTTCGGCCAGCTCCGTGAGTTAATGTCAGTTTTTACCGATAATGTACTCATAAAAATTGGCATAGACATTTTTTGCTGTCGGAATGATAGCATTGCCTTGATGTGACATCCTTGTACACGGATTCGTCATTTGGAAATTGAAATTACTGTTTTAACTTGCATATGTAATATCCGGTATTTAAAAAATCATTGCATTCATTTACACAAAACTCGTAGCATTAAACTACAAATTACACACATGTATACACTATCACTCTTTATATCCTGGATGAAAGGTAGAGGTACAGATGACCCAAGTTAAACTAATGGCAATCAACATTAAGAAGACATTGTAACATTATAAGAAACATGTTGAAATTAACATTGACTTATTTCGTTGTACAAGCAGTACTTTGTGTTATGGCGCTATGGCGGCTTTAACGAATATCGTTTCGTATACGTGTTTGTGATACTTATTCCATAATCTTTGTTTCTAAATGAGACATGGTAAAGTTATTGTTAATGCTATTCTTAACATATAAATGAAAAAATCTTATTAATAATAGGCTTAAATCTTTGTGAATTATGTAAGTAAGTTACCAAAATACCGTCACTTTAACACTTAAATCGCTATAGTTCTGGAAAATAAGGTATATAACTTTAGAAAGACAAAAAATTATGGTCAAATACCCTTTATCTTTTCTTCGGACAACAGCATGCCATATGTTTTCTACCGAATATTAAATACAACGCATTTAGGAAAAACTTGATACGACCTTTTTATAAACGGCTAAGCTAATTAATGTCATCTATTTTAACATATAGAATTAAGAATTATTTTTATATAATTAATATTAGACAGCCAAAAGAGCAGTATCCATCTAATTTGGAATTTCTATTAAAATGATAAATATGCACTCAGTGTTAATTTACTTTTTCTTAGCTTAGAGAATAAACATAAAGTGAAATTTTGTTAATGTTTCATTTTTAAGAATAACCTAGGTCTTTTCGTTCTTTTCTGCTTATAAACTAAGTGGTCGAATTCTATTAAATAAATAAGTAGCAGTAATGTTATTTTAAAATATGTGTAGATTTTTAGTTAAAGCTCTACTCAGTAGGCTTTGACATTATGCACATGTTCTCTAACATTTTCAAACTAACTTCCCTCTATCGACAAGCTTCAAGAATCAGGAAAATAGACTTTTACATAGGTATCCGTAACTGAATCTACAAAATTAAATGATTGTTTCTTTTGCAAATTATAATAGCGGCTTTAGTAGATACAATAACAAATGGCGGAAATAAAGTTTCAGTAGCAAAGTATACCGGTCTTCCATTAACTCACTTCATCTCTAGATTTTATATAAAGTAATCCTTTAGTGCATTACCGCCATCTGGTGTATTTTTAAGAGTTAGTTAATTGACGTTAAAGGTGCACATAACATTATTTGGCGCAGTCACCGTTTTAATAGTAAAAACATGTTCAATTTGTAATAAAACTGGTATAAAAAGTTTCTTATATATTAGGCGATTTATTAATATTGTAAATTTGTTTTCTGTTAACATTGAGAACATCAGAAATTTATATAGGCGTTTTTTTCAAAGCAATCACAAAATTAAAAAAAAAAAAAAAAAAAAAAAAAAAGAGGGAAGCATAGAAGTTTCAGGAAATAGGGGTTCGAAAAGTTCACGATGTGATAAAATACCAATAGCATTTCTCAAGTGTGACCCTTTGGATAGAATGTCGTGAAATATCAAACGCGCCCTTTCGGTTGAAATGTCCGAGCAAAGTAAACAAATTGAAATTTTTCCAAAAAATGATTAAAGTTAAACTCGTATATTGGTAGAAATACTTCGTTTTAAAAGGTTTAACACCAATTAATATATACGAAAAAATGCTTGATCCCACTTCAAAAGATTGTTTCTTTCTCAACCCCCCCCCCCCACAGTTAAAAAATGTACTTCAGAATGTAAACGAAGTGTTCTGCGTTTGGTGATAAATGTTCAGCATGTGCAAAATCCGCAAAAATCGAGGAAAACATCACAAAAATCCATAATGTTTATTAATTATTGATAAACAATAAAGATGCGTTAGCTTGCTAATTTTGCAAATATCTCAACAAATGTGCTCTAATATCTTGCATGAACAGGTGCACAAGAAATAACTTAGAGTTTAAACAAATAAAACGCACCAGACATTTGTTCTAGGTCATTTACTTGCCTCTGAATTCAGTGGTGATATCATTTTTCTGTAGAGCTCCGCAGTTTGCCAAAAAGAGGTCAAGTGCCACTTCGAAGCTTCTAGAGCGGATCTACACGAAGAACTGTTGACTTCTGTCACTTCATTATGATTGGGCAGGTTGTGCAAGTGCCCAAAGATTAATGCATGTGAGGGTTTTCTATAAAATAATTAAACATTCTGCAGATCAATGCGTCTTGCATCATCTTCATACTTTCAGCTCAACTGGTTTGGATTGATTGTAAATCGTCCATTTTGTCATATCACTGGATACACAGAACAACAAGACATAAGGATATGCATAATATCCTTGGCATGGCAGAAGACGAGCAAAGACGACTAAACGGAGCACTCTAGTGAGCAACTGCGGCGTTTTACAGAATAGGGATTACACAATTGAATCGCAATAGAATTGAATTTATAGGTAAGTAAAGTGCCTGTAACAGAACTTTAGTTCTGTTTGTTCTTTGTCAGCGCGATGAATTCTATGTTTGTTAACGGACGACCAGAAACTCATACGAATGAACATTTCTCAATAGCGCTTATACATGTTTAAACGCAATCCAACCGAGTTTTGTTAGTGGAACATGAATTCACCATTAGACGCCAGAGATCAAGCAGCACTCCAAACAACTTTTGTATTCCCAAGGAAACCAACACATACTGTAACAAAATATTTCCATGCTGCTAATTCCAGTGCAGTCATGTTTCAAATTTCTTGTATTTCAGCTGTTTCCTTATATGAGGCTCTATGAAAACCTCTTCCATGGCATAGCTGGAACTTTTCTCTTATATATAAGAATGCGCTTTTAGTGTTGTCCAGATCTTTAATAAATGTCCCTATTTGTATGAAATGGTTTGCAATATCGCCACAGTCCCACAGACAAGGAACTGTCCTTTGTATACCCTCCCTGCAGGTCAAAAAGCAATATCTCCTTGAGCCTTTGGAGAGAAATGAAATTAACCTGTGGTAAAGGGATATGTATGCTCGTTCTATAGAGAAAGGTAAGATCAGAAATGGCCTGGTTTGGACTGGGAGGTTGGAAGGCTTTAAAAAAATAAAATAAAAAAAAACTCGGATAGTTCAGATCTGCCCATTTTGTAGAGAGTATAAGGATTGGGTACATATTCTGGCCGAATATACCTACTGGGAACACCTGATAAAAATGCTGTTTCCTGAAAACTTTTTAGTGCTATTAGAAGTCGATTGGCGTGCTGGAACAGGTTTGTGGATCACACTAATTGGTCCAATATAGACACTTTCGACAGAGTGCGCGAAGTTAGAAGCAGTTTATTTTCTGGTTACAACGCAATAACTAGTGTAATTATAAATAATATGTAAGTTGTTTCCATTCATGTATTTGCAAATATCGTTCATCCCATTTTTTATTGTTTTATATTTTATTATTTGTTCTTATTTTAGTTGTATTTGCAATATGTATATGGAATTTTATAATAATAAAGGTAATATTATTACTGCTACTAAAATAAATATATAAGCAAATCACATGCTGTAAAAAGCGGATTTATTTATTATAATATCTATTTGTATTATTCCTTAGGGCGAGCAATTAAATAAACCCCACGTACCAAGCACTCTAGACGACTGAACATACATATATTGATTTGATGCGCAAATAGCTTGCATTGTTGCCGGATTAGGAACGTACTGGGAATCAGTTATCTGTTTAATGCGAAAGATCTCACGGGTATCTCGAAAATGGCGTGATGGAAAAATACGGTGACAATTTAGTAATTAGCATACCGAAAATAATTAAGGACACATGTGGTATGATAATGTGGAATCGCTTAATTCGGTGACGTTTGATAGAGTCGGCGTTTATTCAATGAAACGATCACTCCTAACTGCTGAGAGTGGCTCCTAGAGATTTTCTTTGTATAACGAGGTGCGAGTTATTCCCCCATAAAGTTTTGTAACTTGATATCTGTGTCGGACTAACTACAGAATCTAGCGTGATGCATATTCCTGATCTACTGCCACAAAGTAGGCAGTATCAAGGTCAGCTAAGGACACTTTGCCGATATTGTGCACATAGATATGTTTCTTGTTAACACAGCCTTATAAGAAATTTCTACCTTTCTAAATACTCTTTAATTGCTTCTCATCGGATTGTTTTTTTTTTTTTTTTTTTTTTTTTTTTTTTTTTTTTTTTTTTTTTTTTTTTTTTTAAATCTCCGAAACCCATTGAAGTGCCTAGAGAATATCGGATGCTTTCTCGCCCGGCACAAAGGCACCACGTTTCACTTGTTTACTACACACTGTATAGCGAACAGTGATTGCACGATTTGGAGCTTTCCTATTCGAAACTAGAGTTTGATATTTTCGCTTTGTTTCTCTGATATTGTATCTCTTGGTAGGTTGGTAGGTAGGTAGGTAGGCAGGCAGGCAGGTAGGTAGGTAGGTAGGTAGGTGTAAAGCGCTTCTAATCCTAAGTATTCCTTGGTTCATTGCTACTCTCATTAAAATGTAGTTTAATTATACTCGCATTATAGCTTCACGTTTGCGAGACAAGCTCTGCAACTCTTCTGTGACCAACCAAGTCCGCTAACCATAGTGGCAGATTTTGTGTAACATTTCGCCTGTTTCATAGTTGTAACGTATACCATGTCGTGAAAAGTACGTAGGATATCAGTTTCCAATTTCTGAAAACATACGGCTAATATACAGTAAGTTCCCATATTCAAACAACCGTGTCTTTTTTACATATTAAGAGTTGGACTTCATTATGCTTTAGATATATTAGTTTACGTTACCAACCGATGTATTGCTGCGATTAAATTCCCGAACGGTAGCGAAGAAAGCCGACTGGTTACGGTATTAGTAGGAGGGATTGCTTCAGTTGCTTCCTAATTCCTCACTGGGTATACAGCCTTGTTAGCTCATTTGTTTAGAGCGTGCTGCTCACAATGCGTAGATCATGGGTTCGAATCCCCAAGGTTAATTTTTTTATTCTCGCTTGTAATAATTTTTTCTCTTTTGTCATCTTCATAATTTCTCTTCACTGTTCTTAGTATCATAAATGTTACTTTTTCATAAGTTAGGTTGGATTAATTTAAGTTTACAAAAAATAACAAAAAATGGATTAATTTAAGTTTACAAAAAATAACAAAAAAACATTTTAACTACCGTTCGGACTGAGTTCGCCTCTCTTCGCTACCGCTCGGGAATTCAGCCGCTGCAAGCCGTCGGTTGGTAACGTGAAGTGATATATTGGTTTTTTCCCACATGCATTTGTTTAGCTTTCATTGCTATGGTAACTGTGTTACGCCTGTATAAACAGTTATGGTTTAAAATAGAGATAGTAATTTTCGAACAATAATAATTAAAGTGATTTTCTTTTTACGAGTTCGTATTGGCATAATTCAGGTTATTACGATCCAATAGCTAATATCCCAATCCATCGAGAAGATTTCAAACGTTACATGAATTGAAAACACACTCTGATCTGTGAAATAATTTCGTAACCTGGCAAACAAATTTGACGAAACTAATGCAGTTACCATTTTGTAACCCAATAATCAAAATTCGACACCCCTCATAGGTAACACATCTACAAAATACTGTAAATAGGAAATAGTCCAGGAAGTTCTGCACATAATGCTCGTAGTGCTAATAAAATTGTACAGAGTTGGGAAATGAATTATTGAATATTGTGGCGGATTTGAAAAGATAGCTTCGGTTCTATTCATAAAAATGCGTTTTGAACTTAAAGAACAAGATAACTTCAAGATAACAGATTCACTTCATTTTCGTTTTTCAAACGTTACCATAAATTCAGAATGACGTCGGATCTTTAAACAACATTTTGTGGATAAATGAAGCATATTTGAAATTAAATAGAGGTGTTAACACCCCCAATTGCAGGATAGGGAAGGGAAATATTGGAATACAATTGTACATGTTGTAGAGGTCACTGTCTGCTTTGTATTCAAGTCGCATATCATAATAAAACCTTATTTCTTTGTCTGTTTAAAAAACACACATTCTCTGCCAAACCTAATCTATTATTTTAGTCGCCTTCCACGCTCCCCACATATTCCCCACTACACCCGATCTTTTTGAGAACCCATGGGATGTATAAATCTCTCTCTCTCTCTCTCTCTCTCTCTCTCTCTCTCTTCCCCATCTAATTTTGAATTCGTTGTTTAAAGTATGTGATATTTTCTCCCTGCATACTGCCTCTATGTTCTATTTATTAATTTGCTTAAGCCTTTTTCCTACCTTCAAACATAATTACGATTCCTTGTTTCCTTCTATCATACCCATCCCACTCCAATTCTCTCTAAACTTCTTTTAATTTTCACTGCCCAGTATTTTTTATCCAATTAGTAATCTGACGTTTGTAGCATAAACCGTTAACGTTGTGCGATCCCCTTTCATTATTCGTGGCCAATACTTAATTATTATAATTTTACAAGTAATTATTTATTCACAACACCCAAATTTTCGCAAAACCCCCTACTCTTAAAACTCGCTTTACGAACTCATTTTGTAATTTTGTTCAGTTTCTCAGTTCCACATCTCAGAGCTATAGAACGTGGTATATACATACAGTGGGGTCCAAAAATGTACACTTTGTTTAACATTGTAATAAATTGTGATAGAATTCTCAAATTTGGTGAAGATGTAACTTAATGTTTAACTTGCGGAAATCACTTGTGTTCGAAGTGGCTCCATCAGCATTCAAACACAGGAAACATTGAAAAACAACATTGTGTAACGTATTCAATGGAAATGCTACACACGATAATTCAATGTTTTCGCATATAGCAGCCACTGCAGGTGGCTCTGTCCGATATACGCCCTGCTTTATAATCACCCAGAGATAATATCTGGAGGTGTTAAGTCTGGGAGCCGTAATGGATAACGACAGCGCCATTTCGGTATATCCATCTTCCAGAGCCCTATTCCACAAAAGTATGGTCTAATACATATAAGTGTATTAGTGCAAGTCCTTATAAAGCATGCTCATGTATCTTTCTATTCCACGAAAGAAATGCAACGATGGTAAAGTATTAGTAAAAAGTTACAAGTGACATCATATAAAAGCAAGATAGAGGAACAGCTGTTTGCCATACGTTGCCATACCTTGAATTAGATTATGTTCACTCCTTAGGATTTTTAAGCACAGAGCGGATTATTGTCTTTCTTTCTAAATGGGTGTTCTATTTTTTCTCAAATATAATGATAATTCAAGGGCTTTATTGTGCATTTATCGATATTTAAGCGTAATATCCACTTTAAGGACGGCGGTCTCATACGGCTATATTTAGGAGCATCAATTTCAGTCGTCGAGAAAAATTTCAGTAGAATCAAGCTTCCGATTGCTCTTGGTCATTAATTTTATTTGATCATTTATATTTATTTATTTGTTTATGTTACTTGACGATCATGCTCTAATTGCAAGGAAAAAATATGAAAATTGTATCAAAAGAGATTATTTTAATAGAGAATGAAACATGAAAGGAAATAATTTTCGTGTCATGTAGCAAGAACCTTAAAAATGCATTAACTAAAATGCTAGTCCGAAATTAAGCATTTGAAACAGGAAAATGCCAATATCAGTCATAAGTCGTACTTCGTTTGAACTCAACCTAAATTTATCATTGTACTCAAATACTTATTTATTCTTTCTTTATACATAGTCCTACTCGTCATTATCATCGCTTTCGCTAATAGTAAATTTGGATCATTTGACTCTCAAAGTCATTAAAATATAAATTTTGAGATAGTAATATTCCTATACTCCCTGACGTCTATATGGTAGTGAGCTGGGGCACCATCTTGTTGCAGATAAAGCCTCTCGTCCCATGTAGCCCCCCCACCCGCAGGTAAAATCGATGTCTGCAGCTTTTCGAGATAAACAGCATCGGCAACTGTTCCTTCAAAGAAGAACGTTCCAATTAACCCCCGAAAGGACAACCCACACCACACATTAAGCCCCGGTAAATTGACGGCTTTATCCACGTGGATATGTGGATTTTCATGCAGAGGTGTCGGTTTACAGTCCCATTCAGTTTGAATTGTGCCTCATCGACCGAATGGTAACCTTGCATTCGCCATTTTGCGTCGCTGTTCACTTCACCTAAACAAACAAAACAAACGTTCCATCCAAGGCCACCTAAATTCCAGACACTATGCTACACCTTCACTAAATTTAGGACGTATCTTAATTGATTACAAAGAGTTTATATATTTTGGGTCCCCTCTGTATACACCATTATAGTTACAGGGATGTCAGGCTCCCGTAACAACATATCCAAAACCTCTTGATATTCGCCCTGTAAGACACCGTGTCTTTTTCTATAAGTGTCTGTGTCATACATAACATGTGCGGTCAAAAGATCCATGCAAACGACGTTGCATAAATATTTTTTTAAAGAATGAGCAATAAATAGCAGCGAACGCCTAATTTCAACAAAGAAATAGAAAATGGACAAACAAAAAGTAGTAAACAAGTGCCGATAATGCACTAGTATTACAGAATCATGATATTGAAACATTGTTTTTATGCAAGACGACGCTTCACCACTTGGAAAAAATACATATCGTTTTTTTTTTTTTTTTTCCCTCTAATTGCACCGATGTAGCCCAGTAAAGACCGCATACATACAAAAACAGAACACACACACACACACACACACACACACATATGAAAAATAAAAATAAAATAACACTATTAACAATGTAACAAATTAACAGTAATAATAAAAGTAGATAAGGATAAAACACTTAGATAAAGTCACACATGATATATAGCAATTTCAAGTGTGACTTTATCTAAGTGTTTTATCCTTATCTACTTTTATTATTACTGTTAATTTGTTACATTGTTAATAGTGTTATTTTATTTTTATTCTTCATTTATATTGTTTACACCTCTGGTGTTGCTTTTGACCTGGCTTATTAAGCTTTACTTACTTTTGAGTTCTTTACTATTTATCTATTATTCTTTTAATTTTATTTCTTACTTTCTCTGTGTTTTCTAAAAGACGTTATTGTTTATGTGTGTGTGTGTGTGTGTTTGTGTTTGTCTGAAGCAAAGTCTTCTTGTCAGTTTTATATTCATGTATTGTATATTACAAGCATTTTCAGTTCTTGGAAAAAAATAACTTAAGTAGCATATCTGCCTTTTGAATATCGCATAACATAATGATTAGCTACCGTATTATCTTCATTAGTCATGCAACTCAAACAAGTTGCTTTATTTTTTCATTGATAGAGTAACTGTTGGCAGAGTTCAGTGTTTTATGGGAAAAACTTTCTGTAGTTAGGAGTGTTACTTCTGCGTATTAGAAATGTTTCTTTTGGATATAATTTGCGCAACCGTAATATTACCAGACAATCATATTTCTAATAATCTGCTGGGATAGGAAACTACGCATGAACATGTACTACTACAGCGAAATGCGAAAGGTGGAACTTTAGGACAGGTCCTTTTCACTTCATAAGTTCATATGCTATAAACCAACACGGTTAGCGGGTTCCTACGGCAAAGCATTCCTCTGTTTAAAGGGAGCAAGAAGTTCTCACATGATCCATAAAAGAACACGAGGAAAATGTATTCTGGTCTCATTATTATATGCTGCAAGCATAAACAGCATAACTCTTCCTGTGATTTCAAGGGTATGTGCGAAGTATTATTTTAGATTACGTTACGTGTTTGCATATATACCTCTGTACATGCATTGTAATAAAAGTAAGAGACTTGTTAATGATATATAGTTAGTTAACAGAACAGCAAAAATTAAAAGTTTTAAGTAGAACTAAAAAAATAGACAATAAAACAGAGAATATGAAAGGGTTGGGATAACTCTGTGTCCTTTGCGCGCTGAATAATTTGCAACTGTGTAATGTTTTTTTAAACTTTTGTTGTGATTGTTAGCTACTGGTTTAGTTAAAACGTATTAAAACAATACAATGGCAAGAACGTGCCGTTTTAATATAAATGCTATAAGTAAAACGTGTATAAAAAGAGAATTGCTTATAAGCATTTCAGAAGAAAGGATCTAAGATTAATCTGTTATGATAGCAAAACTAAGAACTGAATACGGAAGGAGATGAATTCGGAAATAATCGTTATTCTAAGTTAAAATCAGCAATAATAAGTAGATATTGGTACCGTTGAGATTTATTCACTCTTTGTAGCCTGGGAAAAAGCCATGAAAGTTTTCACAACTCTTTATATGATAAGTGTATATTCTATTCGGATGTTCTTTTCGTGAATGAAAACATTCGTTGAGAAGAAGCCATGTGGTTACACACTCGTCTCTCCACCAACTTTTTCGGTTCATAAATATTCTTCCATTGCCGTGAGACGTCGATTCATAACATAATATTGAGTAATATTACGATGTCTGAAAACAATGGAAATCTGTTGTGCATGAAATTTACATCTCTGCAGAATGTGAGTTTTGAAATGGAAATCTGACGAGTGCCTGGTTTCGGACGATAACAAGTGTAATATATCCCTATAGAACCGAGGCACATGTCAAATTCAATTTCAATGCTTTCAGTCAGAGAAGCAAATATTCGAAAGAGCCTTTCGTTTGCTTTCTCTTCCTTTGCGCGCGAGACAGAAAGAGTCAAAAGAAACACCGCCTCAATAAAATGCTTTACCTAAGTCGTTTCAATCTAGAATTTCCAATACATTCAGCTGTGTGTCTTAAGCTTGATCCACAAACAACAGCATGATAAATAAAACCGTTTACAGTTCTCTTGAGCTTATCGTACTTTTCCACTCATTAGGACCCCAAAAGATCAGAAGTAAGTAAACCTCTTTTTTCACAAGATATAGGCCTTGAAATCTAAGACGTTAAATTTTCATTTTTTTAGTAATAAATTTGAAAATTATGTACCTGAAATTTAAAATAATTTCACTTTGTTAAACTGTAATGAACATTAAAAGATTGAAAAATGTGTTAAAATAAAATAAGTTGAGAGCATAACAATAATTAATTATAACCTGTCTCCTTGGTCTAGCTGTGACAATTGTTGCTGTCCGGTAGGTCCCGGTTCTAATCCCCTAACTTAGAAAAGTTCAAGGTTTTAAGTTATGAAGTCCATCCAGCTTTGTGAATGCAATTAGGGAGATGCCTGATAGAGAGGTGGTGTCCATTGATTTGAAAAGCTAAATAAAGGCGAACGGCGGGATGTCGGTATGCTTATCAAGTGCGCCGCTGCAAGCTAGCCTCTGCCGATGATACATGGTAGATATGCAACGGTTGCTGCGGTCTATTAAGAACCATGAGTACTGTCACAAAACACTGAAGTTTGATATATTACCAACGGTAAGATAGAGACGTATTGTTCTTAATTTACACGCAAATAGCATTACAATAATTAAAAACTACTGATGTTGATACTAATTTCCGTTTTCATTTTCCGATGTGTAATATTCTAGAAACTACAGGGAGATGTAACAGAATTAATACAGTACAAGAATAAAGGTGGAAGATAAAAAGATACTAATGGAAAATAAATATGCGAGAGTTGTCCATTAAATTATGAATGATCTTAGCATCTATTCCATTTATAATTGCAATAAATATATGCTTGAAAGGTTACATAGCATTTAATCATATCATAGATAAAATGTATGCAATTGTAAATGTATAAAGCTGCAGGAAAAATAATTTTACTATATACAAGCAAAATATAGATATCACATCTAATGCACTTGATAAAAAAATAATTTGAGTAACATTTTAAGCTATGTGCATATATATACATATATATATAATTATTATTAACGAGAAAAACTGAGAAATTAAAACTTTATGTTTTGAATAATTAAATAAATGCAGCTGAAACGTCAAAAGAGATTCTTGCGTTTAAAAGGCATTTACAATTAGAATATGATTACTGCAACATGTATAAGAAACGGAAATTTTTCTGAAATGCTTATTTCGAAAACGTGGGAACACTTTCTATGAATTGATGTTAATTTCTGTGTACTCATTCAGCATTTAAAATGTTTTCTCTACTATTTAATAATTGCTTATCAATTGTCCCACTTATCGTGCACAAAAACAAAGACCTCATTTAGACGTAGCAGGTGTAGTTCTGAAATATATGTTTTTGGAATGCCCTATTCAAAAATTTCGGATTACAGATACACTAATAGAGTAATCTCAATAGCCACCAGGAATAGTGAAGGATTATTGATACATCTAAAATTTTGATTAAACTTTTTATAATTTTTTAAGCTCAGGTAAACTGAGTCCCCCCCCCCCCAAATAGTGTTTGACCATGATGATACAAAATTACTGTTTTAGCTTCAAAATAACTAAAAAAGAATATATAAAATAGTTACTAGACAGGTACCAGTAAACAGTAATGAACTGAATACATCTTCAAACATTGATGAAAACACGACTCAAAAGTCAAAGTATATTCTGATAAAACCAGAACATATAAAAACAAAAGTAATAAAAAGGGAAGAGAAAATACAAAATATGGTGACAGTATTTAGCCTCATCCTATTTTGTTTAATGGCTCATGAACTTGCAGCACATGCGCAGAAAAAATACGAATATTTATATTATTTCTGCAAATTACACGTATTGACTTTGCTCACAGCAAGAGAGTTGATGTTTAATGACATATCAAATTATTCCCCTTTTTGTTATTACCATTGCAAATTTAAAATAAGCGGGATGTTTTTCATTGGTCATATCCCATATTTTGACTATTTTGAGAAAGCATACTTTGTAATTTTGCCGGAATCGATGTTTGTAATTCTTCATTTTTATTTTATAAACAAACTTTCCCTATTAATAAAAAATTAAATCAAGGTTAGTCTGAACTTAACTATAATTATTTGACTTGTTTCAAAGTTATGCCCCAGTAGCGAATTTTTTTCCGATTCAGCTCGATACTGACTGAGCGTACAATAATGTAGCTCTTTATTTTTATTTATTTTTTTTAATTTAAAATTTACGTTATTTGTTTCTGTAATTGTTTGTTACCGTGCGTAATGTTGAAACATGTATTTTATTGATTGTAATGTTGGCTATTATCTCTTGATTTATTAAATAAACTGAAAATTTTATAATGAAATGAAAAATTTAATTGTCACATTTTAAAATTATTTAGTAAAATGTTATTTTAAACAAAGGTAACACTCTGGAAATGTGTCACAAAATTTTGTTTTTAGGTCATATTATAATCATATTTTCAAAGTTTTAATATGATAAACATCCAGGCTCTACTCATTACACTGCATCTACAATACTCGTGAAAATATTTCTTCGGAATTTCAAATTAATTGATCTGCAAGAATTAGATGAATATTTCCTTTCTGAATTAACTTCATCATCTCTGTTTTATCTGAGGTATCCGTTGTATCTTTGAAATGTTTATATTTAATATTATGCACAATTTGGAAATAATTTTCTAAAGGTAAAATATATTGCACAAATAAAATACTCAATATAAACCCTGCAATGAACTCTGTTTTTAAAGCAGGTACACCGCCTGTGGTGCCTCAGTAGTAAAAATGGGCGTTAAACACTATTAAAAATATGGATAAAAACAGGTACTTTGAAGTGATTCGCTACATACTACAGTTTCACCGAATAAACCAGTTTAATTATCTGGTGCTAAAATCCTAAATTAAATGTAGGATATTATATATATATTATTATTATTATTATTATTATTATTATTGTTGTTGTAATTCATTATATATTTTGCCTCTATTGAACCCATTGTGACTGTTTTATGAACATCTAATTTATGAGTTCATTATAATCTTGCAATTAATTAAAAACAGGTTTTCAGTTGTGTTGTGAACGGTCTCGCTGCATGTATGTAATAAAATTTACCAAAGTAATGCTACCTCTCTGAAAAAAAAAAAATTAATCATCATCCTAAACTCGTGAACGTTGCTTTTTTAAGCCAAATAATTCCAAGTCAAGTTAAACCCTACAGATGTTTCTTTCGAGATATGCATTTCAAAGTTGAAATAACGTTTCTCTTAGGTTTTAGGTAGGTATACGGAAATGCGTCTCTCTCTCTCTCTCTTACTCTCTTTGCCATATTTTGGTATTCGAGGAGCAGAAGTAAGTTGAAAGTTTTTAAATTACTTTTTTCCATCTTTAAGAGAGGGTTTCGACAGCTGTTCATGCTTTTTGTACACGGCAAAGGCTGGAGAGAATTCTAATGTGAATGGATGTTAACCCCTCATCCTTACATTTCTTTTGAACATAGTAGTAGCTTCCGTTGATTTAAAAATCTTCCTTGACTATATTTAGCTGTATCTTCATTTCGCGAAGAAAAACACATAGTAACATAGAGTAATTCCAGCAAATAAAAATGGTTCCTAATTGAAGGGTACAAGAGGAAAACCAACTGAGTTCCAAAACTATAATTTTATAGAAGGAAAAAATCTTTCAAATATTTAAACTCGGATGTCTTTCCTTTCCAAATAGCAATATTTTTAAAAAATTTAGTAGGTACTAATTTTTATTTGAACCTGAAACTACAGATACATTACTTTATTTTACTACCCAGTTAGTTATTTATTAAACCTGTGGTTAGACTCCGTTGGTTTTTCCCCTGGATTTTGTAAGACAAAAATACACTTAGGGCTATTAAATTATTTTTAATTATATTATGTTAAGTACAAAAATAAAAGATAGACTTGTGTTGACATTTTCTCTAAGCCTAAAGAGGGACCTATATGGTTCTCATTGTCAGGTTTTTTGAATGTGTTTCTAAAAATCATTATCATTGTTAGAAATATCATCTTGGTGTTCAGATGGTAAAAATTTTGACTGATGGGCAGTAAGTAGTCGACTGTAGTACTTCTTGGATCCTTCATCTTCACAGAACTTCATCAAGACCTACACTTCTCTTTAGTCAGAGGAATATGCAAGTGATATCGTTGGGCTTGGTTCTTGTGGCTGTGACTGTTTCACCTTCTTCTTCTTCCTGTCATCCCTTATAAATAATAATAAGAATACTCAATTGTAAGTGCCCCTATGCTCTACGGTTTTTTATTTTGACTTGTTTTTTCGGGCGGAAAAATCGTAAGTATGGCTTCCTTCGGAAGAGAAGTAATGGCGTGGGTCCCGTGTCGTACATTTACGGCACGATAAAGAACCTCAAGCCTGAAAAAAGAGGTCTTGATGACCTGAGATGTTAAAGAGCGTCTGTAAATAAACCAATCAATCAAAAAAAAAAACATAATTCTTGTAGGACTTGGAAGAAAGAAATATACTACAGCGTTTAAACATTACTTGTTCACACGAGACCATAACAAACGGAGCTAGGCTTGACTCAGGCCTCTGCGCTCACTTCTCTCCAGTCATCAGAGTTTCAACCTTTGCAATATTAGGGATCAATGCCATGTTTAGGACTGACTCCATGAAAGAATGACCGCGCAGGGATATGTAAATGTCACTTTTACAAAGTAAAGTTATTCGAGTAATTCGCTACGAAACACGCTATTACGCAGTCAGAAACAATACAATACCCTCAGCACATTCAGTGATTATAGCTTTTCAACTGCTATATGAACTTTGTACATCAAGAATGTGGTGACTGTGTTGGTTTTCCCCCTGTACTCTTCAATTGTCATCTTATCCCTTAGAAGAAGATTTCAGTAGAGAAGAATGTCATCCCAAGATAATGGAGTAAGCAGAGCCTATCGATACCATGTTATTCACTTATTTATCTCTAAGTTGGAGGACTCAGTGTTGTTTTGAACCTGAAATATTATGTATGTAAACTTTTTATGCAGAGAAATAGATAAAAACAACCAACTGGCAATGGAATATACAATTTATAACCAAAGAAAATGTACTTTGATATCATATATTCGCACCATATTAAAATTACAAAATCTAGGGATGGGTGTATATGGCTGATTCTGATAGTACTTCATGTTAGGAGAATTAACCATGGTAACAGTTTGTTATGCAGTTTCCTTTAGCAAAATAAACGAGTCTGTTTTATATTGTGTGCTAAATCAGACTGCACTTCTGAATTGGATTCCGAACAGCTGCTAAATAGTTCAATTAATTGAAGTTACTTTCAAATATTCAGAAACTACTACGTACACGAAAACTGATGAGGAAAATCACGTTGCTCTTTGTAGCAAATGGAAATTAAGTTCTCATGGAGATATTATGTGAACGAGTGAACTTCGATAGAGTTATCCCTTCATTTTCATTTTGAAGCGAAGTTTACGTGATACTGATAAGACAGTGTTAGCAGCTAGTGAGTGGGAGTAAATTAAAAAACCATTTTACTGTTTATTTATTAACGCTTTAGCACATAAATCTTGCTGCAAAGCTGAAAAGGTAGCGCATAAATAATTGTGTTCCATAAAGAAAGATGAGTTGCACTACTCCGCATGCATATTAAGATAAGAGCTTAAGTCTTCTTGGAAAAAGCTTTGTCTATAGAGCGTTGTTTTGATTAGACTGTATGCAACCATTTTACTATAGAGAGTAACACAACCCATATTTAGTTTGTTTCAGAACGCCGAGTTTTTCTTAGAAATACTACTTTTCGTAAATTTTGAGAATTTTAATTTATGAATATTCTTTTCATAAGTGTATTATATGATTAAGGTTGTGTCAAGCAATGACCTTACCCTGGGTTCCGCAGCTTTAACTTTGTTAGTTTCTTGGAAGAAAACTCCCAGGATATCACTATGGTTGCATTACGAGCTAAGAAGAATTAACTGCAGAAACTAATATAATTTGCTGAACAATAAAATGTTTGGAGCACATGTAAAATAGATTTTAATTTTTAATAAAACAGATCATAATAAAACAGCACTGACTTTTTACATAAAATTGGTGTAAACATAATTCAGCAGTACACAATTAAAACTATTATAAAACAAGTAGCGAGTAGCGTAGCCGGTGAAGGAGTGGGGAAGGTTTACTAGAGATCTACCACTAAGATTGATCTCAATGCCGGTGTACTGGTTGTCGACGTATACTTAGTAAGCAGGGTCAATACACATTGTAATTCATGTAGCGGTTAGTGACGTAACATGGAAATGCACGGAGCGAGTTCCCCCTTCGTATTGATAAGAGCACCCAACACTGATGAACATACTTGGCCCGTATCTGGCCTGTTTGAGACCACGATGCTAAACATGCAAACGTTAGCAATGCGAGAATCTAAATAGTAGTGAATGTAATAGAGATTCGTTAAGATAAAACCTATATCTCTAATTAATCATCTCGTAGACATTTTGCCACCACAAGGACTTGGTGAGTTGCTCTGTCTTTTGCAGCAAACAGCATTTATAATAAATGTATTAATTTGTATGTTATAAGCCTTTCTTAATGATAGGTTTTGTGCTGTACTTATGTATACATTCGGTGAGATTAGATATAAAGACACTGTATTAAAACATTTTAATTTAACTTAAACAAGTGTATCTCTTCTTTTCATTTGGTGCTACAGTCCAGGGTGAGCCTTGTCCTGGCTCGGCTATCTCTGCTATTGTCTTCTATCTCCGTCTTTCGACTTCATTGATAGAGGGCAGTATTGCAGGGGTGCAAGTGATCAACATGCGGTACCCCGCCGGTCGCCTATCAAAATAAGCGTAACTGGAAAGATCAAATTACTAAAAATGCCTGCTAAATAATTTACTAAATTTATTTACCAATACACAGTAAAGTGTAAATTGATATATTAAACGGTAGGGATGTACATGTTAAGATCTTATGATGATGATGATGATGATGATGGCTACAGAATTAAGTTAATATTTTCATTTCGGGAGTGGAGTTTGGAGTTCATGAAATGGTATCCTACAGTTTCTTTCTCTACTGTTTCATTTTTTCCTAAGAGTCATTCTTTAACAATTTTTTTTAAAAGTGAATGTTTCAAAGTTTAGAGTACAGATCCACCAGCTTAGCACCTAAACTGCATCTCATATGGAACTGACTAACATTAGATAGTATTAAGTATCATTGCTTTTGCTTGGTTTTCACTTATAACTTATTCATATCGAAGAAATTATTCTACATTTATTCTGCCTTCTTGATTTAAAAGTAAAAGTAAATATTTTATGCTGTTTAAATATTTACATTGTGCACGTGCATTTTTTAGCTCCACGCAGAGTAGGAAATTGGTAAAGTTTGCAACATAACATACTCGAAAGTAAATACAGTTAAATTCACTTGCTGGCCACCAAAAGCGAGAAAACAACACAGAGATTTTAATTTATGAAACGGGCTTATTAATTTGGTCGCGGTATCCTTGGACTTAAATGTGTGCGTGTGTTGAGAGAGAGCTGAAACCGCAGCTGTCCGAGACGGCGACGGCGACGGCGACGACGTCGAGCAAGAACAACTCTAAAGCGGAACATCACTCATGGGAATCGGATTAACTCCCCAGCAAGCTTCAGCCTTCTGCCGATAGCGTCTCCTAGCCGTATAAAATATTATCATCCTCCAAGGCGCAAACATCCTCTTAGTTCGAAGATAAAGCACATTTCTGCCTGCTTTACTTTTATGATTTCTTGTTTATGGAAAGCGGACATCATGTAGGTTTACTGTCAAACAGCTGTAAAAGATCTCATCACTATTTCTTGCTATAAGGTGTCATGAGGAGGAATTTGGAGTGAATTGCGCCTTTGACGCCTATGGAAAAAGTTAATGGATCCAAATCTACGTAACATTGTAAACTATTCTGAACCAAATATTGTAAAATAAAATATTTTGGAAAAATGCGTAAAAAATCACGTCCTGTTATAATCTATCAACGTCTTGAGAGCGTTACAGTGAAGATTACTAACATTAAATTAAATACGATATTTACTTTAAAGTGCTGCCTCTCACCATAAAGTCACCAAATTAGCTAAGAAAATTTAGAATGCAGTTCTGAAGTCTGGCACGCAGGAGCTGCGCAAACTAAGCGAATTCCTCATCTAGTAGAATAACTTTAAAAAAAGAATATAAAATCCAAATAAATTAATGAAATAAATAAGCTATGGAATTGCCATGGTATTAGGGGAACAAAATTAGAATTCTTGCAATCTATAAGTATCACAAGAGAAACCACATTTTTATAATTAGCTATGTTTCATAGCCACCAGATATTTCTGAAATATTGTGTGTTTTGATTCTGTGCATAAATGTCTTTACCATTGTGCGTTAAGAATATTAGAAGATACCTAGTGATGTTTATTTATTTATAGTTAACTTGAGAAAATAAATTCATATAAGTGATTTGTTTATTAACTACATACATTTTTATGCTTTTTAAATGTGTTACAAACTTCCCCATTAGTAATACAGTAAAAATGAAATATTTATTGTTAGTATTCATGCATATAATTACATCAATGTAGAGATGCTATAGTGAGTTTATATGTACATATATGTATCAAGCACTTTTTGCCCCATAGTAACAATTTCTTTCTTATCTTTTCAGGTAGGAAACCAAGATAACATTGTTAACCAACTTCTGTAGTTGGTGAGTATAAATATTTGAGTAAGTATAGAACAAGGGCGTAAAAGCAGGTCACAAACTGGTGTATATTTATTTGCAAGTTCTCCCATACCTTGTCTTCTATGCATGTTTAGAACAGATATTCTCAAATTATGATCCGTGAATCACAAGTGGTTCTCGCGATCTGCCCTTGTGCGCCTCTAAGACAGACTTAAACAAATCTAGCATTAGTTTCATTATAACGAGGAAAAACGAAATTAAAATTAAACGCGGATCATATTGTATATTTGAGAACCAAACAGAAACGTAATTTCCGCTTAAAAATGTCATTTATGAAAACGATCGTTAAATTTTTTAAGGGGGTTAAAAACAAACATTTGAACAATTGTAGCAAGTATCCACAGGCTCATCAATTTCATTAATATAAGTATCAAGAACATTTATCTCATTTTCTAGTTAATGTTAATAATGAACATATTACACAACTATATTTTAAAACATAAATGATCAATAGACCTGTATAAATATAAAATAGAGTGGTGTTATTCTATTATTGGCAAATTAAATATATATTTTATTCTAGCTATTAATATAATGAAGCTGTAATTAGGTATGGCACATAATATTACACACACACACACACACACACACACACACATATATATATATATATATATGCATATATCAGGTTAGAAAAATAATATAAACTTCTTGGGTAAGTAAACAATAATGTACATATTTTTCAGAACTTTTAAAACGACGCAAACTAATAAATAATCCCTTATTTCGAGCCAAAGTGCTTATGCTTATGCACATATACTTATATAATATAAAAAGCATGAACAAAGCATAAAACATATCTGAAACAATATAGAGCATATAATAGTCGCGCGAATTAGTCAAGGCATGTTAAGATTCAAGTTTCACACTAGTGGAACTGCATCTACGAGTACAATAAATAGATGTGAGTTGAGACAAACAAGAAGCTTGTAAACTTTACGTCGGAAAAAAAAACTTTTCCAACATATGGCAAATGAATGTCGGTGGTTGGGGGGGGGGGAGATACATTAGAAGTATTAACAATCACATAAATGTTATCTGTTAATATACTGATTCGAGAAAAATTGCAATTTCATAGTGTGCTAGAAAAATATTTTATGGTTGTGTCGCCTAGTGTGGCTTACTTCGGAAGGGAAGTAAAGTACTATGTCGTAGATTTGGAGAACGTAAAAGAATCCCAAACCTGAAAGTAGAGGCCTCTAGCAAAATTTATCAGCTGTGTCACGCCCTGAGTTGATTGGGACGCTAATGCCCAAAGAGCACCCTTGAAGAAATTTAATAATAATAATAATAATAATAATAATAATAATAATAGTTGTCCAGGTTTCATTCACCAGCAAATGGAGAAGGCCATTAAATTCCAAACTTGGAAATAAATAAGCAGAAGGAAGCAAGAGTGGGTTATATTTATTCTTTAATAAAATTTCCCATTACTAACAGCTTGTTTAAAGATATATGTCACAGACCAAAGATTCTGATCCTAAAAATGCCATATTTAATGGAAACTTCTAAACATTTATTTAATATGGGAAAAAATAATAGCAACATATTCAACTTGGAGACTTTCACTCTCTATATGTAATCCTCTGTTACATTTATCATCCGCTGCCACACCCCTGAAAGGCTCCTAACATCCATAGGTAAGTTTTTGTTTTATTGATGTCTGAGAAAGAATACTACAGTAGCATTGCAGCGTGGCTTGTTCCCACTTCTACGGCTAATTCCCTCACTGTCCATCGCTGATCCATCTCTAGCAGTCATTGAATCAAACGTAATATGACTTGAGTATATATATATGATTTGAGTATGACTGTACCTGTCGCATCTTCTTGTCGAAATGCAGATATCCGATGAGCCACTGTCCATTATGGTAAGGTTACTTTTCACAGGCTTCTCTGAAACCTGCATAACATTTCCCTTGCGTTTCACCATGTGTCACCTCAATTTTAATCCATGCACGCTACTCTTAGAAAACATCGTTTTAGAGCAGTTCAAGTTTACACTACTTCGACTACTTGACAGCTTCGTTTTCTTCAGTTTACACCAGTGATGCTGAGTTTGCTGAACAGCAACGTGCTTCTTCCAACATGCCTCTCATATTCATTAACAGCATGACGGCAATGTTGCCACAACTTTCTTTCCAGCCCTCCTAATTAAACTTAATGCTGAATAGCGATTATATAACTATATAATAACGTACATACGTATATACTAAAATACATATATGTTCCGGATTTAACCAGCACTTAACACTACAAATAAAATTATTTGATGATATATGGAAATAAAAATATGCTAATTTATTGTAGCAAAGAGTACATACAATGCTTAGTCGACTCTGACCGAAAAAGTTCTAACTGAACTGAACTAAACAATAGTGCTTGCACACCTTGCTGTTTAAGTGTTAACACAAATTTGAATGGGTTCTCCATTACGATTAAGTTCCTTAAAAAAGGACAGTTTGTAATTTTACTCTGCACTTCAACAATTATATTACCATTAACAATGGGTATCTGTAACAACAATTACCATAGATAGTATACGTTACAGCGGCTTACATTTTAATTTTAATAATTTTTAGATAACAAAGAAAAGTGGAAATCCTGTTATAAGACATGTAGTTATACTACAATTCTACTGCCAATACAAAATGCAAACAAACAGCCATTTTCCCTATCTATATTGCCTTATAAAAATATTGTATCTTTGCATAATTTATCGTGAAAATGCATGAGTAGATAGAAGGTGAGCTATAAAGGAACATCTTTTCCGGAAAGTTTCCATTTTATTAAGCTGCTGTAATGTCTTGGTTCTCAGCTTGGAATTGCAGGTGGAACAATGGCAGCGCTGCCTTTGTTGGTTAGAGGTTTGTCAAGGTGGCAAGAGCGGAGCAACTTTCCATTAGTGTATTAACCGCAGAGTTCTGTGCTGTGGCTTTACATCCACGTCTCTCCCCCATCTTTTCACACCACCTATTCCCAGCACTGTCCAATCCTCGAATTAAAGTGTGATAAATATCGGCTGATCTGACAGGAGGCGGCATCAACAAACGCCGTTGAGGTGTCGAGCTGTCTCTCTCTAGAATTTACTTGCAAAGGCATCAGAATCTGTCCTTTTCCGAAGAGGAACAAGGGAATTAAAATGTGAGATAGGAGACTTCTTTATGAGTTATTAAATCTACAGGTTGTGATAACAGTACTGTTCTGTTTTATTAATGTGACATAACTATGCTAGCAATTTGTTTGTGATATAACTACTTTATGCTAGCAGAAGTTTTGCAATGTGGAAACCCCCAAGTTAGGCTCGAAGAAAAGCATTTATTGTCCCAGTACAAATATAAAATAATTTATAAACGCATTTATTAAAGTTTATTATAAAAGTTTATGACAAATTTAAAATCTTTAATTAAACGGTAGTTTGGCCCAAGATAACAAATAAAGAATTACATAAAAAGTGCACTAGATAATGTTGCAACTAAAAATCCTTGTTCAACGAACTGAAAATAACAAGGCGTAGTAAAAGCACTAACCAACTTTATTCAAACAAATAGAAATTCCTATTCATACAACAATAATAATTAATAATACATGCCGTAAATACACGTATACAAGTTCTCTGGAACTTCAAATAAAACAGCAATTTTCAATTAATAAATTACAATTTAGAAAATGAATACCTGGGTCACTGGTTTTAAGCGTACCAAACCAATGCAGTCCTAACAATTAAGATAATAACTCTAGCAAGCAGACTCGTTCAGGCTTCTGCCTGAATACATTACCTTTGTATTAATACTATCTATTTAGCGATGGCTCACGCCGAACGCAAATAACCTTTTAAACAATGCTAACCACATATTAGCCGATTCCTCAAACTCTCAGAAAAGAGAGTTTTAAATAAGGTCAACTTTTGTGTAGGTTGTTGAAATACAAAAGGATTTAATCGACGTATTTAAGCGTTAAAGGGAGAGCATTGTGTGAACTTCTTTTGTATTGTGGGAATAAAATGTAAGTACAGATTATAAACTTTCTCTTCTCCCGTACATTAAAGCACTTAGTTTTACCTATGCCAAATCCTGAGAGATACTTTCAGCACCGTTTCAAGGAAATATTTTTCTGTGATATTAACTGGAGATTGCATCATTAAATTGTTGGCATTTGTATGAGGTTTGATGTTAGAAGTTTGCGGTTATAATATTGCTACTCTGTTAAAAGGTAGCAGGTTCAGTGTAATATACGCTCCCAGAAAATGCTTAATGCGATATATTTGGAAATGAATACATTTTTCTATAGATTCAACCTTTTAGTATCCAAGTTAAGCATTAACTTCACCTCAAATCCTTTGAAAGTGTGTTAGAAACTTAGCACATCTGTCCTGCTGTATGTATTTATGTGTAGTTTCTGCTGGTTTGTTTCCCTTTAAGCTTTCCTCTTCTTCATTTGACAACATCCTGCAGTCTGATATTTCTTATCTCGTGAAAGTGTTATGCATAACATGAAGCAGGTTCCGCACTCAAGAGGTTGAATTAGCTGCTGATGGTATGCGAACATATATCTTAACCGCACACTCGGGTAGCCACCTAGTTGTGCGGTAAACCACATAGTATTCAGCAGCCCGCAGTACGATTAATGGTACTGCAATAATTACTTGCTGGGATCTCATTCAGGAAATATATTAAGAGAACTATTAAAATTAGTTCCAAGAAAAAATATTTTTGAATTCTGCACATGGTAATACAGACCAAAAAATTTGATTACTCAACGTTTGATTGATGCATTGATCACAAACCATTGCTTGTAACCCTGTTATCTTATAAGGCTAATGTTGGGGATGGTTTTTCATTTTCTCTCAGGCGATTATATGTTTTTTTGTATAGTGTTTAACATTCATTTTAACTACTGAGACATCAAAGGCTGTGGGCACTGATGATAACATGAGATGAAATAATTAATTGGGAAATGACGTTTTTTAAAAGAATATATTTAGGGTGCTTATCTGGCTTTTGCCATTTATGAGGACTAAGGAAAACCTGGAAAAATCCGCAGTCAGGGAGGACGGTCCTGGTGGGATTCGAACCCCAGACCTCCCACTCAAATTACGCATTTTAACGACCTTGGTCACCCGTGGCGGTCGGTTACATCCTGAAAGATACCACATAAATACGCTACTGAACTATATGCTATACATTATAATTGTTCCTCCGTTTCACCCCCACCTAAATATATATTAACAATAATTATAAAAATAAAAAAGGATAATACACTAAGAGAAAGTCACACTTGTAATCGCTATATTTCGAACTCGTTGAGCTCTTCTATGGCAAGAAGACAAGTGACCATATATATATATTTGTAAGCCCAATCATGTATTGTAATTTGTAATGTAGATATCGTAAATGTATAATATGGCATAATGCTAACACTTGAGATGAATGTCAACCAAAGAGAAAGTTCCTTGGTACTTTTTACGGAAGCTTGGAAAGCCAACAAAAGGGTCATAAAACCTCTATTCAGAGGAAGTAACTCGAGGGTCTCGTATGGAGCCCCTTCCTTTTTTAAAAGGGCTGCCGTGGCAAGGTTAATAAACTCAAGGACTTTTCTTTTCGGGCTTTGACCTCGAAAAGAATTTAACAACAGCTTTGACCAGCTGTTGTACTGTTAGTCCTTTAGTCCTTTAAACCAACCAATGCTAACAAAATAATTTAAACTTTCAAAAAATAGTGAATAGTACATGGGACAGGGGAATTTAAACTATCCATTGAAAAATTAAAAATGTGTTTCAACTTTAAAAATAGGCGCGAAAATTATGAAGATTGCGCCTCCCCGTGACAATTGTTAAAACCAACGATTACTTTATTTGAATTTAATATATAAGGAAGCGGTTGCTTGGCTGGGACTCTATATGCCGCTAGACGCATTTCAGTTCTAATCAGTTAAGCAGTTGCAGAAGCAGTTGTAAGTTCGACTTTGTTGAGGCACGCAGTCATAAGATCTTCATGCGGCTAGAGATAAGTAATTCCTCAAATCTCAGTGCGAGTTACTCAGTTTCAAGCTCTACACGCGGCGAGACAGGCTTGCTTAAGTTTAACATGTGGCGAGATAGGCATTCAGTTCGAAGCAGTTGGCATCCGTAGTACTCATTATAAGTTCGACTTTCAGTTTCACGCGCCGCGGCACTCATCTGTAAGTTTCACACACGGCAACTAAGTTTGTATTCGACGCAGCCAAGTCTCTAGTACGCAAAACACCAAGGAAAAGGCAACCCGAAAAAACAACTTAGAGCTGTGATACTCGTAAAGTATTTTTAAACCAAGTTAGAAATCTGTCGTTACCAAAATTGTTCTAAGCGAATTCATTAAACTGTATAACAGCAATTTTTTAGCTAAAATGTACGTAGCTGTTTCAAGGTCTATTATTACTAATTTGGGTACCAGATCAAATACACATCTCTTGATCATACGCTACATCCCTTCATAGCACCGACACGGATGACTGAGATTAAGGCAAGGGATATCTACTGTTGGATTCCCGCCGGATCGTCCTCCCTTCCCATCTTTTTATTTTTTCTTTCCCAGTTTTTCCTCAGTTGTCAGCAATGATAAGTGCCGGAGAGATACCCTAAGCTTAGAACTAGAATGCCTCTCAAAATATCCTTTCTCAGTTTATCATTTCATCTCATGTTCCATCAGTATCCACCGCCTGCGATGCCATGCCTCAGCAGTGAAACGTGTTTTAAAAAATTGTGCACAAAAAAACTTCATACTTAGCACTTTTAGATTTTCAGATAACAAGGACCAACATATTTTATTCCTTATGAAATATATACGTGATGTATAGTTGATAAAAATACCTATGACCTATTCAAAACGACCCTCTCCTTAAATAATATCGCGTTCCAGCATTCAAGGTTTATCTTACAAACTAAAATTGCGATACTGTTTGCTATCTTCATTATTCATTTTTGCTTGTAAGTTAAGTTTCTGTGCACAGTGGGCAAATTTTTCGCCGTTATCTGTGCATGGTTTTTTTTTTTTTTTTTTTTTAATATTTACATAATCGCCAAGCAAAGTATTTTATTACCTGAACTTCAATCTCAAAAGTGAACTACCGGCAGGATAATTGAGTACATTACAACTAGAGGTTGTAACACTTTCAGAAGCATTTCCATTTATATTAAGATACGCGCCGCACTAAATATTTCCATTTTTAACATAAATCCTAATCTAATTTAAAATTTTACAGCCAACATCCTTATGGGTTATTTTGCGTTATGCCCTATAGGTCCTGGTTCTGGTTTTTTTTTTTTTTTTTGAATGATTTATTTATGGACGCTCTTTAACAGCTCAGGTCATCAGCGTCCCATTCAACTCAGGGCGTGAAACGGCCGACAAATTTTGCTCAGAGGCCTCTCTTTCAGGCTTGAGGTTCTTTTTCGTGCCGTAAATGTACGACACGGGACCCACGGCTTTACTTCCCTTCCGAAGGAAGCCATACTTAGAATTTTTACGCCCGAAAAAATCCATCGGTCCTGGCTGGGTTCGAACCGGCGATCTTGGCCTGGTTCTGGTGATGAATTGGTAACCATACTTGCCTGCTAAATCCAAGATCACGGGTCAACCCTGGCCAGGATCGATGATTTTTTTTCGGGCGTAAAAATCCTAAGTATGGTCTCCTTCAGAAGGGAGGTAAAAAAAAAAAGTGGGTCCCATGTCTAGATTTACGGCATGTAAAACAACCTCAAGTCTGAAAAAAGAGGGATCTGAGCAAAATTTATCGGTCGTTTCACGCCCTGGTTTGAATGGGACGCTGATGACTTGAGATGTTAAAGATGTTAATCTGCAAATAAAACAAAAACAACAACAAAGCGCTATGTCCGGCTCCGATTCTACCAACTTGAGGAGGTGAGTGGAATAGGAGAAACACATGCAACACTTCTGTGGGGAGACTATGACGTTCCTTTGTTTAGTTCCCAAGCCTCTATTTTGCTGGCTGTACTTCGAATCAAACAGTGTGGTGATAAAAGGCTCTTCCAGGCGTACATTGGAACGTTCAGTTCAGCGGTTTATATACCTCTTAATATAATTTCAGTAAGGGATCCGGTAAATCAAATTTGGCAGAACTCTCTTCTCTTCGTGCATGATGTTTACCCTGGGGAGGTTGAGTATTGGAATAAGCTTGATGTATGCACTACCGAGGCACTAATAGAAAGAAAATTACTGTAAGACAGGTGTGTCTCGAGAGATACGCAGGCCTCTATATCATCCATTGTGAAACATCTGGCACCACTGTAGCGTACCACGTCGGTAGAGAGAGGTAATACTGGAGCTGAAAGCCAAGCCATGTACGGGCTTTATTTGAACTTCACCAAGTCCACGTCATCATCCACTTTTGACCAACACTTTAATTCTTCATCTCTCTCTTAATTCTCTCTCTCCTTTTATTTCCCTTCCTTTATGATCGCTTGGCTTTTATTCATCCTGCCTTTCCCCAAAGAGCTTCATTTCGTTTTGCTCATGTCAACCACCAGCTTCAAATGATTGAAAGCTCTTTAAACCGTCATTTTTTGAGAAACCAAATAAGAAGCAAAAGAAATGGGTAACTGAGATAAAAATAAAGTAAAAAAGTTGATCTGAAATGTATAAACTGTAAGTACACGTTACAATATATTGTACGCACTGGATTTTAACTTTTTAATTTATATAAAATATGATTTACGGCTGTGAATTTTTTTCTTTGTGAGGTATAAACAAATAACACAATTCCGCTTTTATACATGCATATTGGGCGGCTAATTTCACGATTAAGTGTATAGAGATGATGAAGAATATTAATGATGAAGCTATGGCATGTATTACCTGGTTTTAATTTATAAAGCCTTCTAAGTGGTAAGTTATTGGTGTAAAAATAGTATTGCAAACAGTATGTTCTATTATAATAAAACATATGATATTTCGGTTTAACCACTGGAAAAATAAAATATTCATTTCTCCTTTTTCAATATTTTCAAAATTCAATTAATACGAAAGTGGTTGTTAAATAACTTGGTTCGCACACAAATAGACGGCAACAGCAATATTTGTATATGTGATCATAATGTTTGTTCTCTATTTTTTCTTTTTCTTTACCTTTTTTTTTTTTATTTTCTTTATTTGGTTTATTTACGGACGCTCTTTAACATCTGGTCATCAGCGTCCCATTCTAGTCAGGGCGTGAAATGGTTGTCAAATTTTGGAGGTCTCTTCATTCAGGCTTGAGGTTCTTTTTCGTGCCGTAAATTACGACACGGGACCCACGGCTTTACTTACCTTCCAAAGAAAGCCATACTTAGACTTTATTCTTTCTTTATACATATCCCTATTCATAAATAAATAAGTATGAATAAAGAGTAAATAAGTATTATGTACAATGATAAGATTAAGTGCAATTAAAGTTTATGAGATATTGGCATATCCTGTTTCAAATGCATATTTCAGTCTAGCATCTTAGTTAATGTATTTGTAAGATTCTTGATACATGACACGAAAATTATTGGCATTCGGAACGTGATTATCAATCAAATAATCAAATAAATAACTATGTGTGATAAATGGACTATTAAAATAAATGACCGAGAGCAAAAGGGAAGCTCTCGATTCATTTGCCATTTCTCGACGACTGAAATTGATACTCCTAAATGTAGCTGTTACGGACTGTCGTCTCAAAGTGAATTATTAGCTTAATATCGATAAATTGGTAATAAAGTATTTAAATTATCATTGTATTTGAGAAAAAATACAAGATCCATTTAGCAGAAATGACACTAATCTTATCTGTGCTTTAAAATCCTTAAAGAGCCATTCAAGGTATGACGACGTATGGCATACAGCTGTTCCTCCATCTTGCTCTTATATGACGTCACTTGTAGCTATTCACTAATACTTTACTAGTGTAGCACTTACAAGACCCGCTCCTCTCTGGAAATGATGCAGCTCCTTTCTTTTTCACTTGGTAGCGCATACTCCTCCTTTTCCCCCTCCAATTGCCAAATTATTTTCGGGCGAAGTCACACACTAACTCCCTGTTTTGACTTTCCTCTGTTCGAGAATTTCTTTACTTCCATCGGCGCAAAAAGTATCTAATTGAAAGATTTTAAAGGACTGTCACTGACATTTCAGCTAGGAGCCGCAAAGTTATCAGCTGTCGCCGATAAGTTCTTACGATCCCACACAATAGTTTAATTAAATTTGTAAATTCGCAGGATGCGAAAAGTCTCCATCTACGAGAAAGAAAAAAATAAACAAATAACCCGTGGCACTAATTCATTTGTCCAACCGCCACAGTTATTTACCCAGGTTGGCAACAATGATGAGCACAATACTTCACAGTAACAGCGGCTATAGTATGATGATTGCAGCGCATTATTAGTTACATGAATTTCAATGTACAATTGCCACAAATGTATTTATAATTATGTTTAAAGTTGAGCGCAAAAATTAAGCAGTAACATCTATTTTCTCCACAAAATTATCACAATGACGTTGTCATACGCTTTTCTACAACTTGTTTAATAATTGTACGCAATTTCCCTACATACCCCAAGAGGGTATTCCATTCGGCGACCTTTAAATGATCCATTTATACGAAATGTTAAGTATTACTTTAAGATCGAGTTTGAGTTTTGCACCCCTTTTCTAGCCCACATAGGTGTCTTACTACTTTTTAAGCATCCAGCAAGCGTCTTGGCCTCCTGGGACAGAATTGAACTGTTTCCTTTAAATGATTGTTACATGTTGTCATCATATTGTTACATCAATGCTGTTTCGCATACCGAACGATACACATGTTCAGTTTGCTGTATCAGGTACTATTTGTCACATTACTGTGTATCATTTATTTAACATATTACTGTATTCTCTTCAATACTCTTTAGCAAATGCTAATTTTGGTACTTACACGCATTTATTTACTATATGATTATCTGTAATTATCGAGCGTTGCCCTTCTACTGAGTTCAGCTTCATTAGTTATTATTTCCTTTTGGGACATAACATGTATTTATAAACGTGTTCGTGATAAGAAAAGAAAAGACTGTTTTCGGACACAGAATAAATTCAATGTATACTGCATTCTTAAAATATTACATTTAATATTGGACTGTGAACATGTTTAACTTCTTTTGTTAGCTTCCCTTTCATTGTTGCTTTCTTTAATTTCTCCGGTTTCCCATTGTACCCGTAAGAGTTTGTATTAATTGTATTCTATCTACTCTATCCATTATCCTTCGCTTCGTGACGTGAAGGGGTTTTCTAACTACAGGAAACAAGAAGAAGAAACCGAATCTCTAATTACTAACGGCATAAAACTAACTTATTTGTATTTACATTCCAGACGTAATGTAACTGTAAAGTTTAGCAGCAAATCTCGTTATATGAGCTTTGTGTATCATCAAACAATTCTCGACTTGAATCATAATTAGTTTTCAAAGTTTCCCATTATTTAGAGCTAAAACTAGTACATTAACACAAACTAAACTTTGCAGAGAACATCGCATCGCCTGTAGTTACCTTTGCTGTAATACTTTAGAATAAATGCGCTAAATACTATGAAACTGAGATAAACTCCTGCTTGCTAAGGTTTCTAACAAGAATATGACCCTTGATGTACGGTGGTTTGTGGTTAGTGATCCTTTTTGTTATGTGTTTATAACATCATGCTGAAATGTGAATTCGAAATATAATCTTTTTTTCTTCCCAGGCAATAATGGTATTGTTAACAAAAGTGCTCAAACACGTGACCAATTTGCTCAAACATGTGACTGTTTTCTTGCAGAATGTAGTATTAGATAAACGTTCTTTTAATTGATTTGGAACGCATTTCCGTTTGAAACCTGAGATATATTTTATAAGAATGGGTGTCCCTGTGACATTTGGCTAATTGCCATTCCAGGTGACGTGAAGTTGTAACCAACATTAAACCTGAGGTATGTGGAAGACACTTTGACGTGCTGCTACTCCAATAACAGCAATGAAGTAAGAGTAGTCTATATTGTCCCAAAGAAAGTTGTTTTTATGTATTTATAATCTCTGAAACCAGTTATCTTATACGAGTTTAATTTTAAAAATGTGGGATCATTCCAAACCGAAGTTTACAATATTTCTGTTTTTTGTACAAGCTCTAGCAAAGATTTCCTTTGACTTCGTTCTAACCTTTCTCCAATTTCGTAAAGTTTCTCCTCGATAAGCACTCCCGAAAGACAAAAACAACGCTCCAACTGAAGATCAGACGAGCCGGTAAGCACCCTGTGTTTTCCCGCTGTTGCTGCCCGCGCTCTAGCGGATGAATGTCTATTTGAACATTTGTGTATAAGTTCACTTAGAAGAGCTAGTGTGAAAGTAATAACTATTGAAGGCGGTGACTCCATCTTGTTGAAAGGAAATATTCCTTTAGTTCATTCCAAACGTTCACACAAAGGTTAGCAACATTACCACATATCGCGTCGAATTTACTGTCAGCTGCTCAGTACCTTATATCCTGTTTGCTAACGAAACCTTCTCACTCATGATCACAGCCCGGAAGTTCAGGCATTTATTTACATTAAAATGGGCAATAATATAATTAAAATAGACACGTATTAAAAGTGAAAACAGAGAATAATATCACTCTTTATTAACGAAATTAAATATTTAAAATACTTAGTAATTCCTTTATCACATAATTGAAGTACTTAACGTTACTTTTCTTGGCCACAAGCAACAAGAAGATGTTTTTCAAGGTATCAACTGTCGTAGCCGCTTTTCAGGGAGAGCATATTTCATCGTGGAAAAAGAGCGTTCTGTTCCCGCTGAAGTGATTGGAACAAACTATTTCGGAAGGACTCATACCTGTTACAACAGGTTACAACAGTGCATTCATCTTTCTGGACGTTATGAAAATGTTGTCCTAACTAATTTAACAAAAGTAAAACTTAATAAAATACTTTAACACAATTCAACTATCGTTTTAATCCAAAACATATTATTAAAATAAGTAAAACCCCGGGAAATCTCATCCCACGAGAATTTCTACCCAAATTCTTCAATTCAAGTAAAGTAGTGTTGATTAGTCCTGTCGAATGAACAAAAGATGCGCAGTATTTTTTGTTCCACTACGTTTTCTATTTATACGTTTATATCAGGTTAGTATCTCTCTTACTTCCGTACACACATTGTAGGAATGGTTTATTGCACAGCTGTAGGTATCGCTCCCATTTATCTTGCAATTTTTTATGCAGCTGAGAAGTTACCACCATAAAATTTCCTAGAATTGTCTCGTGCAGATCGATACAAGGTCATCCCCCAGAACTATTCAAAACTACAGGACTTCCCTCGTTCTCTCTATTTCCTGGTATTCGTACTTCCGAGGTAACCGTGCGTTCCTTTCGTTAATGAAGGTTCTGTGCTATTTAAAGAGCTTAAGTGAATTGGTTGAGGAGAAAGTTTTTCACTAATTGAAAAGAAATAAGTATACAACAAATTCTCAGTAAATTTTTAATGGGATGAACATAACATTTAATTTTTGTTAGTTAATCACTTAAATATATTGAATTATTATGTGCATTTTAAAATGGGAAACGATCCAAACCGACAAAAAAAGAGGGGGTTTTAAACTTTAAAATAGGCAACAGAAGGCAATTTGGGCACAAAAAAAGGCAAAATAAAAACGGGTCCTACCGATCCCAATTGTACGGAAACGTGTTCGTTTTCATCTGACTATATATCCACTCAAATAGAAAAAACAATTTGCCTAACTTCCGGACTCTGCGTCATGACTAATAAAACCCGAACGTGTGCATTTTTCGCTTCATTTTAATTATGCTGTTCTCAAAGTTAACTCTACAGTGGAAAAAATTGGGCCGGCCACTTGAATTATGTGTAGGTAACATTTTATTTTGCTAATTGTGCGTACCAAAGATCTTGAAGAAAGACGAGATATTCACTTGTCTCACTCGAAACACTTCTCCAGTAGAGTCGAAGGGATTGCACCGCACCGCCGCGCCTTGGCACATTGAAGTGATGTGAACACGAAGATTCCTCTGTGTTGTCACAACAGAATTAGTCTTGTGGAAGATGCGAGGCACAGTTGCAACATGACGTTTCAGTGCCTGTGGCGCTACATCATCGTTACCCCTTCCATTCATCGGTCATGGCTTCCGTGACATAGCTTTGAAATGAGGGAATCAATCGGCGCATTCCATTCTTGTATTTAATCACAAGATTTCAGTAACATTATCATAATGAAAATGAACTATATTATGTCATAAATATACAAAAATAGGTATCTGAATTCGGACATTATAAAAGCTTCAAAAATAAAATATAATTTTAATTTGTGTGTCTGCAGTGCATAGTTTTAAATGTATTTATTTGTATTTATGTGTACTTTTTCTTATTAAAGCACCAAATATTTAACATTTATATAACTAAATGTGTTGGTAAGAGGGATTTCATATTTGGTAAGAAAGTATGCTTTGACGCTTTAGATATTAAAAAGGCATTGCCTTTAAAAAGTGTGAATTTTTTTGAACGTTCAGTATGTTTTGAGATCGAATTCACATTTTCAGAAGAATTTTTACGCAAATGTCTAAAACCACGAATCTCGGTATATATTTACAATTATTTATGCGGAATATATTATTTCTTTTAAAAATTAAAATAAAATTCTACCGATTTTTATTGTAAAAAATTCAGTGTCTCTATATATATATAGTTACCTGTTGCAACAGAAACGTGAGAAGAAAAGTTAGTACAAATCCATGCAACAGTTCCAGACTTTATGAGAAACCATTTCATAAAATTTAATTATAGTGATTGCTTATTTAACATTATCCCACTGACAAGTACGTGTTTATAACTCTCTAGCATCACAGGAAATTCGCCCCTCTTGTTGAATTACAGCAGAAAGTGTAAGGAAAATGGCATTTCCAAATTATCATCAAGGCATCTTACTGAAAATTGTACTCCAAACTACAGTGAAAGGGGTTTGGCTGTTAGGATTTTAATGACCAGAAATGAGTTGCAGATTTGTATTATATAAATCATAATTGATTTAATGATTTCTCGGATATTATAAGAATTCTTCCTGCAAATGAAAAATAATATACTACTGGCCATTGAATGTACAATGCTGCTATATGAAAATGTCCGTCTTTTCGTAAGGTTGTATAACGAGCCCTTGGGATCCCTCACGTCTAAGTGTTCGTTCAACTGTGATCCACTGACCTCATATTCGTTTTGCTGTGGACGCATTTCGTCCAGCACGAGCACCAAGTTCTCGGAATGACATCCCGCACTTTCGGTATATCGCAATTCTTTCTTCAATAAATTCAGACACCTGCTGATGTTTGCCATATTTTCGGCGAGTCTCATGCATTCCTTCTGAGAAAACGCAGAGTCGGTTTAATGTATAATTTATGAGCCTTATAATGTTAGTAGCCGGCTGTGTGTGTTTAGTAAATTCAAGTATTTACTCGTTTAAACTGTATCAACTCCCTTAATAAAAATCGTTTGAAGGTAGAGCTTGAGCACTATGTGAAAGATTACAGTGCTCTTTAGAAAACTTAGTTATATGTATCACAGAGAGACACTGTTCTAAAAGATAAGCGAGTAAATGTTCACCTCGTACTTAAAATGAAACATTCATTTTACATCTCGCTAACAGTTTAGTCTTTTGTACATTTCTTAACATTTCAAATTGAATGTTACCAATACTTTTAGTTGCTAAGTATAATTTAGCATTCTTCTTATGCACTGAATTTTCCTTTAAAAGTGAATACTAACGCCACGGTTGGTCGAGGTTGTGTGTAGTGGGTGGGGGGGGGGGGTGTAGTAGTGTTCGATTCTCACTGGTACCGTCCTCCCTGACCGAGATTTTTTCCAGGTTCCTCTCGGTCCTCATAAATTGCGAATGCCGGGGAGATATCCTAAAGTAGTAAAAGTTTCTTTCTTTAGAAAAGATAATTTCCCAATTTATCATTTTATCTCACGCATGTAAGTGTTGATAAATGATAGGGTCTCCCCCTCCTGTAGGATTAAAGAAAGGGGTATTAAGATTTCGATCTATTAAAAGTATAGCAATTGTTCCTGCTAAAACTGGAAGAGAGAGGAGGAGAAGGGCTGTAATGCCTAATCAGTGTCCAGCACCTGTGGTGTCTCAGCAGTAAAAACGCAGTTTAAACACTATTAAAAAGTATATAGCCAATATACTCAATTTGCTTGAACTCATATTCGAAAATATTTTGCTGACTTTCTGCCAAACTGCTTCCGTTTGAAGATAAGACGAGGAAGTCCTTTCTTTCTTGTTCGGCGATCCCATTTCGGAAGGCGCCCTTTATCTCAGAGTACACAACATCCTTATTTTCCTCTTACTCTTATAGCAACTTGTTTAGTGTATATGTTACCGGAAGAGTGAACGGAACGGCAGAAAAATATTTCAAGCTACAACGTTTTTACTTGTAGCTTAGCATTATACCATCTGAATTCCAATAGGCTGGCCTTACGCGAAAGGTCTCAAAGGAAGAATAAATGTTTCCAATCGCCGAGGATTTAGTTTTTCCTATTCCTTTTCATCCCTCACAAACGTTCTCTTCCCTCTAGTACGCTTTCATCCAATCCCTTTCCTTTCTCGCTTCTATTATTATTATTGCTATTTCTCCCATTTCCTTTTTTTTTTTTTTATGTGCTATGCTTAGATGATATACGTCATACTTCATGCCTTTTTAAACCCACCTATTCCTATCTGTGAACCCATAAATTCCAACCCAGCCGTTATTATGCACAAAACTGGTACAAAATATCACCTCCGAGCCACGGACACGCCGTTGGAAGTGGATTCATTTTACAGATGTATTTCTTGTATTGGCTACTGCCTTAAGAGGGTTATTTTCCGCTTTTTGAGAAACTCTTTTCCTTTGCACTCTTATCTTCAATTTGAAAGAGAGAGTGCTGTGCATAAAATAATTTCCAGTTATAAAACCCTCCAAAACGACATTGAATGAAGATAAAATAAGTATGTCTTCTTTTTTCTCTCAGTAATCAAGCTGACAAACACAGCTTTAAAGTGCTTTAACTCCCATATTTTTTAAAAATCTAAGCGTTTTAAACGTCCCATTCTATAGAATCGAAAAGTTGTTATATGCAATATCGTGAAGCGGATTTATTAGTGGCTCAGTATTTGTGAGTCATATTTAAGTAGTTTACTTGGTAATTTATATGGTTACCTCGGTCTGTTGCTTGCGCTTTAAGACAACAGAATCTCAAATTAATTTTCGCTGTTTTGCTGAGCCCCCAGTCAAAATTACTGGGAGAGGATACTTTTCGTTACAATTTCACTAAGTAACATTTTACACTACACTGTTTATTGATAATAGCGTTGTTACATTAGTAGGTGTTTTTGAAAATAACCAGGTTCAGTGTACTGCCTTTGATCTACATCCGATTCTCCTAACATAACTTTGCGACGGAGATACTAATTGGGATCTGACTTTGATCTTAGATCTGAACCTGTCCTCGCGTTTGGGACATCTACCGTCTAATTAGATATATAAATTTTCCGCTACTCACACGGCACTAGAACTATTTATTTTTCTAAGCTAACGAGCCATCAGCAATTTAACTCTTTAACACCCACCACGTGGTTCTTGCGTCCGTAGATCAAATGCTTGGTTTTGCAAATGCTGACTATTCCTAGAATCATTTGGATTGGATCAGTCATAGCTTGAGTGAAATCACTGTTGACAACTGAGTTTTTTGGAGGTCACAGGCAGTTTTAATGCTTCCAAATATTTTTAGAACATTCTAATAGATCATATGTTTATAGTAGTCATAATGATAGCATAGAATATTCTGCAACGGAATAAGGCAGGAACGCATTGATATTTTATGGAAGCTGTATACTGAAACTGAAACCTGCTTTGAGCTTTGAACTTCTTCCCATCACAACTTTGTGGAATACGCTGAGAAACATGTTATTGAGCATTCAAATGCCTCTCAGACCTTTCAACACTGCAGCCGGCCTGATACAGGAGAATTTGGCGTAAAGTGCAATCCTCAAACTAATCATAAGCTTGCCCTTTAGATATGAGGCATATATTGACCAAACTGAATAATGGAAAAAAAAAATCTGTTTGTCTTTAAGAAAAATGGTGATTTACAAGAAAAACTTTTATTTATAATAAATAAATTATCTCATTACCGTATGATAAAATTCATAGCCATATCTTATAGATAACCATTCGTCTAATATTTCTAACGAAGTATACGAAAAATTTTTGCAGGAAAAGGGAGAAGAAAAATCAGAAAATATTTATTTGCTACAAATACTTTATATTAAAATGTTAATTATTAAAAAGATGGGGTTGTTGTAGGAAAAAGTGAACATAAACTGCAAATGAACGGTTTTAAATTAGGTCAGAATTTAAATTTAAATAATATCAATGACATTTCAGTGAAATAAAACAATAATATAAATTTAGTAAAGAGTAATTAAATTATATCAAGGATGAACAATTAATTGTATGTAGTGCAATATCTCCTTTCAAAATAGTTTAAATATACCCAGTAGAATAATACGATTTAGCCAAATATTTCGAACATGGAGAAAAATAAATAATGCAACTAAAACCAGATTAAACATTAACAAAATATTGGTAATACCGGCCTTATTTTAAGTTTCGCAACCTGGATTATAAAATGCCTGGTAAAAAAGGGTTTATAGTATATGAAATGAATTCTCCAATGAGTAAAAATTGGCAAGAGAATATAAAATTATTATCGCTCTGGAATAAAATATACATATGTAGAGCAAAGAAATATTTTAAAGCAAAGTTACTTGATGAAAACGGATCAGCCCTGATTGGTGGACAAAATAAAGAGTTCGCTCGCGAGGAAAGAGCAAACTATGTCAGTTCGCCGGTCCCCAACGTACAAAATGGAGTTGGTTCGTGAAGAGCAATATGCTACGTTGATGTTTTGCTTCCGTTTGCAGAAATTCGGCATGGAAACTTACAGATTGTGTAGCAGGCATATGATGATGATGTTCTGCAACAATCCACAGCACTTCGTGGTTAAAGGTATTTAAGGAGGACCTTGTTTCAACAAACCAGCTCCAAAATATCTTTTGTGAAACTTTACCGTCTGCTTGGTGTGCTTTGGCGAGATTTCCTCTCCATAGCTTCTTCTTACATGTGAGATGTTCAACCCCTGAACTTCAAAATTACTTTCAGCAGAAAATAGGACTCCTTTGCACTCCTCTGTGTCCACTTCTGATGTTTTCTAGCTCATACCAATCTCTTTTACTTCATAGGACACATCAATAACCGTTTTCTGACCGGTCTTCGAGCTTTCCTTCCAGCTTCTAGAAGCCGCCTACGCACTGTTGAAGCATCGTAAGAAAGATTGAGACCCTTTAGTCCCAAAATCTTTTTGTAAATCTAACTGTTCTTTTCAGAATTAATTTTAATGGTTCTGATTATATGGGCATCATCTTTCTTGGATCTTTTTCGTTTTGGCTATATCGTCCTTTCCTTTGAAAGTGACGCAATCTCATTTTTCCTTCTAATTATTAACAACGCCCTAAAGTATTCAGGTGCTCTCTCTGTCTCTGAGTAATATTACTAAATTCATGGAGAGTTATGGCCTTACTTCCCTCTTCTTAGATGTGATATGTTTATGAATAATAATTTGCTTGAGAGTAAACTATTAGAATAGTTAAAAACACAAGCAGTTTTCTTAACTTCTAGTACAACTAATAAATGCAATAACTATAATTAACTATCTCAACAATGGGCTACAATGCGGTGTAGACTTGGAGGAAAACAGTTATTAGCACTGAATAAGTTATACAATTTAATTTACCTGCTTGCTCACATTAAGTAGCACTAGACTGCAAGTGTTTCGAATAGGCTTATATTTTCTGCCAACCTATATCAATGAAAATACATGTTCCTAGCAGAGATTCTTGCGATTTCCTTTTAATACGGACTGATAGTTACAATAATTCTATCTTTTGTCATATGTTTGCTATATATGGCTACATAAGTTTTGATTTAACATCTTTCATTCCTTGATATTATACTTTTTTAATAATGACTTCAAAAGAATTGCCTTACTTTACTAAATAGTCCTCACCATGGCTTTCTCCTCAAATACTTCAAAAAATTATCCACCACTGGTTCGCTCTAAAGATAAATATCTAAAATGTTCAACTGCAGGTAAAATGTGACATATTAGTCTCCCGGTTTTCAGTTCCAGATGATATAAGCTGCTCTGTTTCTGTTTCTCCTTTTCTTTCTACATTTCTGACTCTCTTATTTGGTGAGTAGTTGATCACAAAGGCAAAGGTGAACCAGACACGAGGAAAGCGACGTTTGATAGTAAAGGAGAAGATTACTCTGCGGAAGATGTTATTCACATAGGTGCACTGTAAACTCTACTAAAACCCTTTCCATCGCTTGAACGGCAGCTCTCAGAAGGATCTCTGGCTGCTGTGAACTTCCTTCGCGGAGTTCTAAAGCCTAATCTAACGGAAATGAAGCACCCCAACGGTCTTTATCCTCCATTAAAGCCATACAGAATCGTTCCGTAAGGTATTGATCGACAGTATTCTTGTGGAGGATGTGTAGTTGAACATTCTCCTATAGCCGCCGACATATCGCTCCAGCACAGCCGTAGACCCGACTTTCTTGAAGCTCACGCAATTTCGGTATGACAACTTTTGAGTGCCTCGAAGCGAGGCTCACGACCCAGGCCTCCTAAGCGGCAAAACCTACACTGGCCTTCCTATAAATAAAATTAAATCTTGAATGTTGAAACCAAAGGAAGAAATGGCAAGGGATCTTTTCGCAAATAATAATGTTGTGTTAAAAATAACTGATTTATATTCTGTTTATCTGGAAGTGATTCACATAGTTAGAAAGGATTTTCTTACAAAACTTCTTCGTGGCGAATAAGCATCGCGGGGTCGTTCCGACTTGCGGCCTTGATGACTCTCTTTTCTCGACTGCCATTGCAAAAACCAAGCAACCGTTACGCATAATGCGTAGACAATCGCAATCTCTTAAACTTCCCCCCTCCCCTAATCTTACTGTAACGGGCTTGATTAGCCTGTTAAACCAACTGTCCCACCATACTATTGCTAACATTCAATCGTCGTACCATTATTGGTACCATTTTTATAATGTTTATAATCGCCACAGTATTCCGCAGCAATAGTTCATTTTTAAAAAAGTAGCATTCTATATACTTAAAAGTATTTGAAGATACAGCGAGATTTCGCAATTAATTAGTTTTAGGTGATAAAGAAAATAACATTTTCTTTCTAAACAGGTTTTACCTATGTTTTTACGTTGCAATAATTCAGATCATTATTATCAGGCTTAATAATCACTGATCTATCAAAATGTTGCCCTGCTTTTTTTATTTTATTTTTCTATTATGAATGCCCTGAATTCAAATTTATATCCAGTTTTACTCTATCGGGTTAGATTTTTAAACAAAATCACATTTTTTTTATTTATTTATTTACGGACGCTCTTTACCATCTCAGGTCATCAGCGTCTCATTCTATTCAGGGCGTGAAACGGCCGACAAATTTTGCTCAGAGATCTCTTCTTTCAGGCTTGAGGTTCTTTTTCGTGCCATAATCTACGACACGGGATCCACGGCTTTACTTCCCTTCCGAAGGAAGCCATACTTAGGATTTTTACGCCCCGAAAAAATCCATCTGTTCTGGCCGGGTTTACCCGCGATCTTGGGTTTAGAAGGCAAGTATGGTTACCACTACACCACCAGGACTGACAAAATCACATAAAATGTAACAAAGTGCTTACATATTTTATGAAATGTTCTGAAGTTTTAATACGTATATCTGACAGAACTGTTTTTGTAGCTTTCATTTTAACTTAAATATCAATGAATATATTGAAAAGAGAGCAATGTGTCAATAATTATGAATTTCGAAACTTTTTTTCATTATTAGGGAGTTTTTTTAAGTTCTGATATGTACTCCACTTCTCTTTTCAAATACTAACAGTAATCAGTCATCATTTACACAACCCAATGGTCTTGATAGTGTTTTTTTTTAATATTTATATGAAACCCGTTCCTCAGTGCACCAAGATTAGCAGGGAAGTATTGAGAAAATGCACTTTAACAGTCATTCTACACCCTGGAGTTCTAAAATGTTGTAACATTTCCTCCACAAGTATTTTATAGTTCTCAATTTTGTTGTTGCCAAGAAAGTTTTCTGTCACTTTTTGTATGTCAAACATGTTGACTTCTCTAACTCGGACATCGACCGAAGAAAGATCTCATCCTAACCTTGCGAATCTGGGGTTTATCGAAAATGCCTGCTGGTATCTTAGCTTCAGTTTTCTGTAGTAACTTTGTAAAAGAGAGTTGAAACAATCATTGTCATTATTCAGAGTAATAACAAATTACTTCATGAGACAATATGGAGTTGGAGAAGGACATCAGAAGGAGAAACCAACGCTGATACTTCACATTTTTTTATCCTCAATGGCCAATTTTTTCTGGTTCAATGGTCTGATTTAGCTCTTCTGTCTCATTCACACGGTGAATAATTTATTATCTTATTTAAGTCTTTCAGTATATTTATTTGATGTATCTGCTCAATGACCAAATAATAAAAGACGTAATTTTATATAATACCGATTTACGGAAAACTGAAGCCATATTTTCTATAGAAAATATGAACAGTTTTCATTTAGCAAAAATTGTGTGGACCGTAATTAGACCACGTCTTCCAGTTCTCTGCAATTTTATTTTATTCTGTTTTTTCTTCTGCTTTTATTGTCCATCAGTTTTTATCCCGTTTTGAAATACTAGATCACCCCTTGCATGTTCAACACTCTGTTCACAAAAGCACTGAAAAGCGTATTATCGTTGGAAGTTTGTCTCTCTTTCTTAACAGGGACTATGATTTGGCTTTCAAATTATGAGAATGGCGAGAGGTAACTAATGATAATGAATTATTTAAGCTTGCATTCAATTATTTAGTGACACAAATAATTTTAAAAATTCCTGCTTTATATCTTCAGAAATAGATCATTTTTCCATTCCTCTTTTCTGAATATTTATGTAGAACGGTGCAGAGAGAGTCATAGTGTTAAAACATGTGCCTCTTCTGTAGTAGTGTTTGCTCTGTTGAACAAACAACCAAGAAAGCATTTCAACTACTTCATTGAGTGAATCACTGACGAATATAGAAGCTGCAATCTTAATGTAAAAATGTGCAGTTAATTACCACTCTTGTGTAATAATTTGCATCCATTGTGATGCTGCTGGGTCGTGAAGCAGTGCACCACTGCCACCCTCAGTGGGACTGTCGTTCGCCTATGATCCCGTAATTTGTTTCGTTCGTGTTGTGGATCCGGCATTAAACCGCAGTCCAATTAGTCTTTTGTGGTTCTAATCAACATGTCAAAATGCTTGCGGCGGACGCCGCACTCTGTGTTCTCGTTACCGCCTGCACTTTTGTTGGCAGCAGGAAATTTATTAAGTGCCACACAAGCGGATACAATTTATTATTGTATTGCAGAACATTTGTTGTCCTGTGCTGAATGTATAGTATACGGTGGCTTGAGAAATATTGTGTACAAAGTAGTAACATGTTCACCTATATCGGTGCGAACTCTTCAAATCTCGTCTGCTAAATATTTCTGTTTTCGCACTTCGTTTTGCCTCGGAGGAAGGGAGAGAGAGAGAAGCCACTTCAGTAAGTCCTCAGGTGATAAAATATAAATTGAATGACTATCCAAAATGAGTGGAACTAGATCACTACAGTTACGTTTTACAGAAACAGTTGCCATCGCTTTTAGCAAGTGTATTTTTTCTTCAGAGTATGTAGTAATACAATGTCTCCTTCATATTAAAAATTCGTATCAACTTCTGCATATTCTGTATGTTACAGTTTTGGAAACAGAAATCATATTCAGACTTTTACTTCAGGAAACTAGAAAGTCATTTTTCTTCTACTAATCCTCAACATTAAAATTATCATAAATATTGTGTTCAGCAAACTTTAAAGTAAATATTAAAAATCCAGAAAATCTGAAATGTGTAACATTAATTATTATTTGTTGTACGGAGCCTAGTTGATAAAGAGTGGGCGTTTTTCCCCTCAACACACAGTGAATATGTTTAGTGAAAGAAAAAGTCATTAGTAGAACAGATCTCTCAGATTGGCGGACAAATTTGAAAGTCCGTACTCGCAAGCATCTTATTACAGGACATCAGCTAAAGCGAGTATTTGCCAGTGGGCTGCGTAAAATGGAGCTCTTTGTAATGAGCAGTACGTTGCTCTGAATGTTTTGCTTCCGTCTGCAGAAATATATAGGAAAGAGTTTGTAATGTTACAGCAAGCATATGACGATGATGTTCTACCACAGTCAATCACACTTCTGTGGTTCATAGAATTAAATGAGGGCCGTGTTTCGACATCAAAGAAGGACTTCAAGGAACCCCAACGACTACAATGAACGAGACCACGATTAAAACGGCTGTCATCATTATTTGGGAAGAAGTGGCAAACTTGAAGGCATATTACGTATTTCTCATTATGGTGTGTTCACCATTCTGCACAATTACTTACGTATAATTGTGTCAGATGGATGCCGAGATTGCTGACGCCTGAGCAGATGTGTATCGGGAGCGGAGCAAGTCGATACATACCTGAATTTCACCATTACAGGCGATGAGATTTGGCTACACCATTACGATTCCAAAAACCATCATGATCTCAGTCTGAAAACCACCTTCGTTCTCCGGCACCAAGGAAGGTAGGGGTAGTTCTGTCGGCAGGAAAGGTTAAGTTCATTTCGTTCTTCGATTGTCGTGGAATGTTTAACCAACATGAAATCTCCCACAACAGCTAATTCCAAGCACTTACTACCAGGCAATGTCGAGCGTACTGGCCGAACACTTCCGACGAAACGCCCTGAGCTGTATCCATCTGGTTGGAACCTTCACCATGACAATGCATGCCTGCACGTTTGGCCAAAGAAAACATCGAATGGTGTCCCAAACTCCACACTACCCGCACTTAACTCGTGTGAAAAACGACTACGGGGCCAGCGTTTTGGTTTATCAACGCCTCTCGTGAAGAAAACGGAGGCATTTCTGAAGACGAGGTCAAAGAAGTGCATACAAAGTAATGGGGACAATTTGGAAAAGACTATACTGTCTTTGACCTTGACTAATGTATTTCGTAAGTAAAAAGCACATTCTCAGTGCTTATTGACTAGCTCTCATAGTTTTTCGTCATCTGAAATGAAATTACACTTGTATTTTATGTAAAACATCAATGGGAGAATTGTGCTTATTGCGCAATATAAGATTTTCATGAGAAGCATGCTTTGATGTATTGTTATATGTATCTTAAGAAGAATAAACATGCGCCTTGCTGACTAATTTCCAGCAGGAAAGGAGAAAGGATATTTCGTTTGTCTAGTTTGTACGTTCTTCTTAAAGGAGTGACGGGTTTGATTTTGGATGTCGCGCGCGGATTAAACAGACTCTAAGCGTACTACCGTTTCCAAAGCGACATCAAGAAAGAACGCACAATTGTGCATCGCCGCGTACTACTCTACAGACTCTCCCCTGCGTTGTCTTTGTGCATGCCTATTTTAGTCTTTACTCTCGTTTTCACTTTTTCGCTAAACGGAAGCGGTCAAAGAGCCCCAGATCAAAGACTAAGGTAACGGTTTAAAAACAAAATAACCAACTCTCTTCCTTATAAAACATAACAAATCTTCGGTGTTGGCTATGCAACCCAACATGTATATTGATCATTCCTGTCTAACCCCTACTCCCTACTTCCTGTTAAATTGATGCCTCTCATGACATTTCTTTCTTTTTGTGTTTTTGTTTTTATCGCTCTACTTTGCGATATAAAAAGTCTCAGGAGATTTTATTGAGGAAACCCCTACATTTTTATGCTTTATAGGATAAAGAAAGAAAATATTTATTCTGTTTTATAGTCTCAGGAGAGGAATTTTAAAATATTGCTTGCTCATCTCTTCATCTACACAATTATTTTAAATAGCTTTGAAATTGTTCAATTGTAGTGAAAATATTTTGGCAATGCTGCTTTTAACATGTAAAACAATATAAGTAGAATCATGCTGCAAAAATTCGCTCTCAAAAAGTACTCTTCCCTTTACAAATATATTAATAATAGTTATAAAATAATTTATGAAATGATAAAGGTTCTATTAAATATTTACAGCGAAAACAGCTCACTTATTTCACTTAAAATATAAAACTACGAACAAAAAATAGTTTTATTAATATGAAGGCTAAAGCAACTTGGCACCTCTCAAATATACAAATTTGGCGCTCGGTCGTAAAATGTGATATCTGACAATTTTGTCAAAAAATGAGATTTTGCTACCAGCACATTCTGTAATCTTTGAAGAACAAGAGTATTTTCTCTGGATATACTTTACTTTAAAAACTAAAAATGTTATGGTTAAGAATTAGATATCTGCTCAAGATGCTGGCTGAAAGAAAATTTAACTATAAACATTAAATGTTGGTAATTATTTATAATTTTTTCAAAAATAATGGTGTAAGATGGTTCACAAAGTGTATATAATTTGGGGTAGGACTTTTGTGTACTCAAGAAATCCAGCAGTTAGGGCTTTGAAAGAATTCCAGACAGGCAAACTCTACTTCATACAGTATCGTGTCATATGACTGATCCTTTAAGAGATTCCTGATTTGAGGACTAGCGAAAACATCTTGTTTCATTTTTTCGTAAAGTAAAAATAACAATCGGTCACGTAATCTTTAGGTTCTCGCCAGATTATCGGAAATGAAAAAGGCATCTTATCTTTCTTTCCTCTCTGCTAGTGGGATAAAATGACAAAGCAAGATCAACAACACAATTTTGGAGCTCAAAGCTTATCTGGGTCACCCAGAGGACAACCAAAGCAAAGAGTGTATGCATTTATAGTAACAAAAGCTGTAATTTTTTCCTTTGTTATTTCGGTGCGATGCTCCACATATATAACAGAAATGTTTTCGGATGGTTTATGCACCTGCGAATATTAGAACTTGACATGATGTCGCATGTTTACTGACTGTGAACCTCTATCACTATTTGTCTTAGGCCTTATTCGTTACAGTTGTGTCACTACAAGATGATCGCCACGGGTGGCTGAAGTAGTTAAGGCGTGAACTCGTCAGGGGGAAGTCAGAGGTTCGATTCCCTATCATAACCGTCCTCTCTGACTAAGGTTTTTTTCAGATTTTCCTCAGCTTTCATAAATGGCAAATGCCGGGAAGTTACCCTAAACTTAGACCCGGAAATCGCCTGTTATGCCTCAGTATTAAACGGGCGTTAAATACTATTTAAAAAAAATCACTACAACAACATACCTCCATAGACAAAACTCTCGCTTGTTAACTCAGTCAGCCTTTTTTGTTTTACCAGCTTGAGTGAAGAGATGGGATACTATTGTATTGAGTTGAGGGCCACTGAGGTACTTATTCTTTCCTTGGAAAAGCTGGTATTTATATAACAGACATTTTTGATCTCGACACCTGGACCGAAACAAAAATCGCGAAACAATTAGTCTACTAGTTTATTAGTTACTAGACGTAATTTCACTAATTCCCATAAAGCCTGTTACACGAACATTTATTACACAATGGTAGAATCGTAAAACGTTCTCGTTAGTCACTTATCAAAATTACTAGTGTAATGTGTAGTGTTTGTTGATGCAATTTTGTTTACGCGGCATTTGTTTTAAATCGTATATTCAAGCCAAAATGTGTCATTGTGTTTACATCGAAAAAATATCTAGTATTCGGAACAAAGCAGCAATGCTGCGTTTAATTAATTATAATAAAGAAGTACTTTTGAGCAATTATCCGACAAAATTACGAAGAAAGACAAGCTGTGATGTGGAAAATAATAACGCAAAATGTGAAAGTGTTGGGGTTAATTACACCGGAGAAAGATTACGCATATATAAGGATACATTTTGATCAAATCTTAAGAAAGTTACACTGGTAAGTACTTTTATTTTATATTCATATTAAATTACATATTATTATCCACAAATAATGTATAAGTAGTTCAGTTTCTATGGTATTTTTAGGTGAAAATGGATAATTCAAGAAGTACGGGACTGGGTGGTGGATTTGAGATCACATATTACTGAATAACCGCCAATGAACTTTATAATTAAAGTACATCGAGCTTAATTGACAGAATGAACCTAACTTAAAATATGTATGAAAATTCACCATTCACTATTCTAGATTCACGGGTAAAATTCCGCTAGTTAACAATACACTATATTACAAGACCAAAGGTTTCGTGAAACAGAACACTGATAAAACAAAATCGCACACTAATAATATCAGTCTGCTACACTAGTAACTAGTAGTTAACGCTCATAAGCTCTAGAAATATATACTTGTAAAATTAACAAATAATACTAGAATGGAGATTAGGTTTTCTAGATTACGAGATTCGTGAAACAGGGTACTGTTCCAATGTACAAGTTTTTGGTAAGAGAAAAATTTTTTTTTATATGTAGCTTCAAACTCAAAAACAGTAGACACTTTTAGATGATATACTTGAATTTAGCGTATAAAAGCCAGGTAAGATGACATATTTTCTGGTAGATTGCGCAATGGCAGCTGACAAGTGTTTCCAAACATAAAAAAATGACAATAAAACGTTTAAGAAAAGTATTTAGAAGATCTAGTGCAGGACACTATAATTGGAAAGAAATTGGAAGTTTCTGTTTATTTTGACCTACACGGAGCACTAAATACGTGGATGCACATGTGCCGCAAGCGCACAAACCATTATGATTATTATGAAAAATCCCAAATGGCACGAGAAAATGTTTCGTTATGGTGGCCCCTCCTCAGGGACAGGATGGTGATATCAATTGAACTGGAAGCAACACCGCCAGTTTATTGCGCGATTATCCAGGGAAAGAGGATATGAAAAATTCTATATCCGGATGCAATGTAGTGTTCATTTTATTCCCAGTGCGATGGAGATAATAGACTTTTTATATCCAATTGCGCGAGCGAGGGGGGGGGGATGCTCCGTAAATAAGGTAGGAGCAGTTTGCAAACAAAACAAAACGGAAAAGAGCTGCCGTTACGTTTCTATCGCTGTAACGCGAAAACATTAATTTCTTCCCTTTTGGGCCTTGAGCGTTTTGCGACCAAACCTGAAATGATATTTTAATCCATATGTTATAGGTTACAGTGGAAGTACAAGATCTATTAGTACTTGTTAGTTTCTACTTATCTATAATATTCTAAGAGAACGCTGTCTAAAGAATCAAAACTATGAGTAGCAAAATGAATTTATAACAGTATAATCTATAGCCAATTACTACCCATTTAAACAAGAAATATGTATATTTTTGCTTTGAGGAAGTGAAATAGCTTCAAGAGTTACAAAATGTTGTGAGCAAGATCTTCATACTCTCTGCAGTAAAATAGTGTACAAGTACCTTCTCCAACAGAAATTCAATGTGAAAAAATGAAATAAAATGTACTTTGACATGCTGCACGTCCGAACTCAACATCTAGCAGTACATGCCTACAGCTGCAAAACGTTCGAGGTAGCTTTTTTGAAATAGTTTACACTACCATTCATTAATTTGCTCATTTACATAAAATGGGCATTTAATTAAGATTCATTATTATGCATATGGTTATTAATTATTAAATTAAAGTGCTATTCAAATCTTTAGACAAATGTTTATGTATTAGAGAAACCTGGAACTGTGCGTTTCATTGCCTGGGTCAAATATATATTTCAGTCTGTGCAATTTAGGTATAAATGTTGTTCCGTGCACTATTATCTTGGCCGCATTGCTAGATAAACCTGCTGTATGCGATTGAATATTTTAATTATAATTAAATGTTTACTATGACTCTAAAGATAGATATATCGCTGCAAAACCTGCTGCGATTGTAACACTACGAATTGTTGATTCCTTAAATTGCTAAAGAATGCGACTGCAATGTATCCTTATTGGCCACTCAAATACTGATAGCTGCTAAGATTTACCGCCACTAGGATAACTACGTAAAACGACAAAAAGTAATGATGAATGCCTTAAAGTTACCAGTAAAACTATACATAAATATGTGCAGAAGTAGCAGAAATGAACAAGAGTGCTATATCTCTTGCAAGAAAAATAAGTCTTTCAGAAGGTCATGTGTTACTAAGGACACCATTGTTAATGCCGTTAACATAAAAAAGAAACTCCATTGGATTAAACAACATCGGCATAAGATTCGTGCTGATTGGTCTCAGTATTTTTACAGAGAAAAAAAATGTCCGTCGATGCAAAGAGAGATTTCCCACCAGGGTGTGTTGCTAATTGTTAAGTATGTTTAGGGGAATAAAGCTGGAGATATGTTAAAGTTGAAGAAAAGATGGATCAGAAACAATATCACACATTTCTTCAATGTAATGCAGTATCACCTGAATTACATGTAGTATAAAAAGTTTCACCTTGCAGCAAGATAACGTTCCTAAATATTCATTTGGATACTTCGTGAGTTACATTGCATGTAAATAAAAGCTGTCTCTAGTTCCAAACTACAATCCCACATAATTGTTATAGGTCAAAGTGGTCGGAGATATCCAAAAAAAAAAGCATTAAAAACTTAAATAACCTCTGGAAACTTATTCAAAAAGTATGGAACAGTCACAGGGTTAGAATATGTACAAGGACCGGTAAATCAAAAGCCCAGAGTTTGCTAGGCAGTTATTAAGGACTTGGATGAAAAGAAATTAATGTTCTTTGTAACTGATATGTTTTGCCAGCATCATTTCATTTTTACTAGTAAAAGTATTTTGTACTGATTTATTTGTGTATGTTTCTGTTAGCAAAATACATGGTGCTTAAATTAATGAGCGATAGTTATATATTATTATGTAATGGTATTTTGGCTTTGTGGGGTTGGTTCTGGTGGTGGTAACCATGCTTTTCTCGTAAACCCAAGATCGCGGATTCAATCCCGGCCAGGGTCGGTGGATTTTTTTCGGGCGTAAAAATTCTAAGTATGGCTTCCTTCGGAAGGGAAATAAAGCCGTGGGTCCCGTGTCGTACATTTACGGCACGAAAAAGAACCTCAAGCTTGAAAGAAGAGGCCTCTGAGCAAAATTTATCGGCCGTTTCACGCCCTTAATTGCATGGGACACTAAAGACTGGAAATGTTAAAGAGCCTCCGTAAATAAAACAAATCAACGACTATATGGCTCATTATATTCGCTTAATTGCTAAGTACTTAAGTTAAGCCTATACTAAAAATTTACAATCACTCAATTCTGGATGGAGCATTAAATATTCCTATTAAAGGTATATACGTGTCGCTACAGACACATTTTCATAAATATAAAACGGAAATGTTAAATATTCCGTTGTAAATTTGTAATACATTTTACAATATTTAAGCTGCTTTGTAAGATTAAATAGTAGATATTTTATAACAACATTATTAATAATACAGGGCCCTTTGTTAGCCACTGATTTACATTTACAACCACGAAACCGCTTTATATTGCGTTTATATAATTTGCAGTTGATTGGTAGTTTGACATGGTTACACTTACAACATTTTAGAGATACAATGTGGGAATTAATGGCTTTTAGCATATACACTGAAACCTCTCTAGCCCGGAGATTTGGTTCAATAAAATATTGTCCAATTTAACGAGGTGTTTATAATAAAAAGGAAGTAAATTTTCATAATATGTACATACATAGGTACACAATTTAAAGGAAAATACATATATGTATTATACTTAATGCTCAATAAAATAAAAGTTACTAAATTACACTTACTCATATTTTAGCTGCACACAGAATAAAAGTAAAAGTTTGCACTTCACACCTCAACAGTAAGTGAGGACTACTCTGCTTATTTTCGGCATGCAATTGTTTACTTCACTAAGTTCACAGCTATGTACAATGTACTTTCTAGGAAATCCGTAACAGTTTTGCACTTTTTAAAGAATTGAAGAAGCACAATTTAGAATTAAGTTTAAAGAACAGCCCACCCTTTTCATACAAGTGTGCTTAATGACCCATTACAGAGTATAGAGATAAATGTCAATCAGGTAGCAGAAAGTTAGTTAGGGAAAAAGTCCATCCTTTTGATGTTACAATACTGTGTACTTGCTAATGACCCATTTAAAGCTTTAGAGATAAATGCCAATCCGCTTAAATAAGTTAACAGAAGAGAAAGTGTCCTGGTTATGACCATAATGGGTGTCCAGCTTCCAGGATTCACGGATGTCCAACATGAGGAAATACTGGATAGAAATGTGTCCGGTTTCCCGAAAAGATGCCCAATATCTAACATACAGGGGTGACCAAATAGAGAGACTTTAATTATAAACAAAGATATATTGCATAAATCTGCTACAAAGTGGATATAAATACTGTGCCACATTATATGACCATACTATGTTTTATATAGTGATGTGCGAAGGTAGTCTATAGAAAGTTCTCCCTGGTCACAACCTACCAGTCGGTTCTTCCTATCATAGACTCTTGGCATCTATAATAATAAAACAAAATGTAATCAGCACTCGATAGAATAATGAATCATAAAAATCATTCATTTACCAATATAGTCCAGTCAGAATATGGCGTTGGTACCCGGATGATTTGTTAGCTCTAGTTATATTATACTTATGGCATGATGCGTTAGACGTTTAGAATAAAATTACAAAATTGCCTTACATACATTTCGATGTTTCGTAAACATATTAAGAAAGGACATGAAATTAACTTTGAATTAATACAAAAATCGTTGTATTGCGATCTATTTACACGATATCTACAAGTGCTACTAGTTTCACTGGAGAAATTCAGAAGAACGATTATGTCAAATTAACCTTAGACGGAGCCGCACACACATCTATTTACTGAAAAATTATTGTTGCGTAAATATAGCTTTCTGCTTTTCCAACATGATATTCACACATTTCTTGCACACTACCTGAAATATGAGGGCTTGGCGTTATAACTCCAACTGTCGTTATTTGCTCAAGGCACCGTACATTCTACCGGGTAATTGGGAGTAAGTTAAGAAGAAGCCACCGGGCCTAACAATTTAGAACTGATGATCCAAAAGTTTCTGCAGCCAACTTGGGCCGAGATCTCCTTGCTGTGGAGAAAGAGAAGCGAAATAAAGTGAAATCGCCACCCAGCATGTGTCTCCGCTGATTTCATGGATATAGATCTGCAGAGTGAATGATCAACATGCTTGCTTGACGGCATAAGAACGAGGAGCAGTAGTAAGATTAGTGTAATAGTCGGAAAGGAAACAATGCGTAGTGGTAATCGGAAAAGGCTTATAATGTTTTATCACTCATATATTTTTTTCCTACTAAATTTGCGAAGAAGCGTCACTTTTGCTTGACTGTTGTTCCATTATTTCTTTTTTGTATTTTGTATTCTTTGTTAAAGCATTGGGTTTTTCTGCTGCGAAAAATGTCAATTTCATTTCCTGTGTTTTGCGATGCAAAATTTGTTACACATGAGTGCAACACTCATCAGTAATCGACAATCTTTCGGTATTTCATCTCTGTCTGCTGGAAAAATTTAGTTCACCCATAATTTAATGAAGATTCTTCTCTAAAACCTTCTCATATTTACTCAATATATATTTTGAAGGAAACATTCTTTTTTAGACTCTCGTGTAAATTGAAAGACGCGTTTGTTAATGAAAACATAAGGACACATTTAAAGAAAGTTGATGAAAGCGAAAACTTAGTTTCCGGCTCACTCTAAGCAAGGATTGTATACAGTTAGTTCCCCAGTTTGAGAAAGAGAAAGAATAAAATGGTTGGATTTAAAGTCAAAGTTCTAGTGGGACTTATTCCAAAGCTTTCAATTGCGAATAGCGTGGGGAAAATAAAAAGGGCAGGGTGTCGATCTGCAGACATATCCTCTATGATCCCATCGCAATTGCACGGTCGGGCGGCACAAGGTTTGATGAAGCCGTAGCCAGCCAGTTGCCAGCTCCTCTAAATCACCAGTTGAAACTGTCATACATTAGCGTCAATGGATAGCTAGGGAAGTGGACAGAGTAGTTCCCCATTGATTGCGGTCCTGATTAAAAATCCAGCCTAGTGAAACAGGACCGCCCGCTCTTTCTATATTCAGCACACGATCCTCACACACACAATGCATCCACCCAAATAACTCATGAATGTAGAGAGAGAATTGCCTCCACACGACCCAGGGAATTTTGTAGCCGTTACAACTGAAAGAGCTCCGTATTTTTTTTTTTTTTTATAGCTTCCAAGTCCACTAATAGAAACTGATATTTTTCAACCTGGTATGCTTCCCGTATTTATTTCTGGATGGCAAAATTCGATAAATTGTTATCTTTTATCATTGTATTGCGAAACTTTCTATATCCTTTAGGAATTGTCTATTTCACCTTTTTAGAAAACTTGTTGCAGTTGGGCTCAAATGAAACAGAACAGCAAATTGCGAAAAAAAGATAAAGTTTTATTTATAAAGATAAATGAGTTAAAACTTTTTCCTCCAGATTGAACACATGAATATTTTATGTTGTAGCTACTTGATAATATTAGAGAGCAAAAAAGGTTCTCTAGACTATTATGAAACCTCTAATATTAGAATTCTTAAGCTTTAAGACACATAAAAGGTTGATTTTATTCAAGTAAATGTCTTCATCAAAATATTGCACTTTCGCTAGCATAAAGCCACCTTGTATGTGTCACCATTGTTCCATTATGTTCTAAATGTTTTTCGTAATTGGTTCCGTATGATATTGAAATATTGAGGGAAAGGATAACAATTGTTGCTGACACAGCTGAACAATAAAACGAATAGAAAAAAACACACTTAAAATTTTCGGGCTACTTATCACTAGGAAAGTCAATCTAAATGTCCCAAGATTGATGATAGTTTCTCATCGTAGCAGAAGTATATACCTGCTGAGATTCATCAGCTACTTAACAAAATCTTCTTTATCGAAATGAATGTCTAGGCATTCACCAGAGTACAGCCAGCCATATGACTGTTTTAGATTTCTGTTAGAATCTATTTCTCATCACAAGTTTATACACATGTAAGAGAAATCCACATGCTAAGGACTTATCAATGAAATACAAACTGTTAGTAATAAAGAGAGAAAGAGGGTGTGGATTGGGTGATATAGGGCTCAGAAATATACTTTTGTACTTCACCCTTGCTCAAGGTTGGTCTTTTGTAGCTACGCCTCCAAATTGGGGCACTTTCGGATAGAAAAGCTCCTCATCGGTAGAGAACACCCTCCAAAAGAGTATGAGCCCCTTAGAACGTCCGTTTGTATACCAGATATCGGCACAGAAACGTTCCAAGGCGCAAGTCACCTTCACACGGCACCAGCCCACCTCGCCTTTACACTTGTAGCCCTTTAGGAGAAGCGGCTGAATTAAATGACAGCACGAAAAGTTCCTGGAAGGAAAGATTAATGCTAGTAATCATTTAAAGGGAACAAAACTGAACTTGAATTAAGAAATATTTTAATGTGTAACCCCAATATCTTTCACTAATTTATGTAAATGGGCAAAAATGCGCATTTATGCATGCGCAAATCCGGCTCAAGACCTGCGTAAAATTATTATTAAATTTTTCAATAGAAATCTGGCTAAAAAGCTATCAAGTAGAGATAGAAAACTAATCGGAACCGGACTGATAATTGTCCATCCTTACAGACAACGGGGCTCTATAAACATGTGAACATTCTGAAACTGCAAAGCACATCTTACTGGAGTGTGAAGCTCTGCAGAGACAAAGAACCTCTTTGTTAGGATTCAATTGTTTAGGAAATGCATTTCCTAAGCTTGTAGGAAGATTCTATAGCTCACTGAAGCTCTAGATCTTAAGTTATAAAGTAAGATTGGTCCTTGTGGCCCAAGCACTAAGGTGTATTACTGCACACTCCATCATCATGCGTATCATTGATATCGCAGTTTTAGTTATAACATTTTAAAAAGTGAAATTATCTCTGCTAAAGTAAGAGTTATAAATAAACAAGCAGCAATTTAAAAATAACTTAATATAACTTAAGTAGCTGAAAGTCAAAATTAGTCCATGAATACTGGAACATTTTTCGTGAAAGTGCTAACCCTCACGAGATATTTAATTAATAAATTTCAGATTTCTAATGTAAAAGAGCAGACCTCGGCGATTTAGAACATGAAACTAATAAATTTAGAAACAATTGTAGTTGTCAATTGAGCTAAGGATTCTTGCAGTTTAGGAGAAGTGGTTTGTGTAACCAATGTCGTACATTGCTGCACAGATAACACAGACTTGCTTTTCTGGAAGTCTATTGTGATCAATTATAGTATATTTGTTATATTTATAGTAGCATAGCTGCTGGGCCAATCACAATAATATTAATATATAGACAATATGTACACGTAATGTAGGAACATCTTTCCATGGTTGTGGCTTTGATGCAAGGATAGGTCTATCAAAATGTTCACTGCATTTTTATTGGTAATTCAGTTGGCAACGATCGAAAGTTTGCTAGGTCTTGATTCTTTCTCCAACAGGGAGCATTAAAATGGAAGGTTTTGAAAAACACCTGGGTGTCGTAAAAAATTGCTGAAGTAGTCGAGCAGAATGTTCAGCGTATATAATACAGAACCACGTTGTTCTACATTACGGACCTGCTGGAAAGCTGGTTAAAGGTCAAATGGAGCAGAGATATCCATATAACGAAGGCTAGTTCACAGGGAAGAACTGGCATTGTAATTTGATTTGAAGTCATATCTTTGCACATTGCCTTTTAGCCGACAGAAAAATTTGGCAGCTTTCGTTAAATGAGCCTAGGTTGTGTATGTCCATAATAAAATCAAATATAAAATACCCTCCTACCAAAATATTTAATTCAGATATCGAAATTTATCTTCAGCGGGTAGATTACTCCCTGAATAAGCGATATTAAGAGCTTCTGAAATGTCAAAACCTCTCGTCTGTGGCAGGCATGAAAGGACAGATCGGCAAGTATGGGCCTAAAAGACGTGATCCAAATATATATACATGGCAGAAGGGTATCTACTTCCACCTCTGTTGTCCGCCGCATCCCTTGGGAAAACTAGATTTAAAAGCCTCGGGTCCCAAAGGAAAAGAAAGAACGATCCTACTCCACAACTCCATCAGTCGGAACCCTACTCTCTCTCTCTCTCATCTTCACCGCCCCTCCCTTACCTTCATTGTGCCGTCTAAGCGATCTCCTTTAAATGCTTTTTCATGGCATTGTCTCTGTGTTAATTATTTATCAATGTTGTTCAATTCATAATTTAAGGAATGGCTTTTAGAGTGTTGATTGCGAACTGTTCCCCGTTGCTACGCACTAACTTAATTAAGGATTTCTAGATTACTACACAGGGTGATGTAAAAGTCATCAGGTATGTTTATAACAACTGTATTTATAGGACTGAATATATAAGTAAAATAAAATTGTCTACAGCAGGACTAAAATTCCACCATCTTCTTAGTCTAACAATTGAGAAGCTGCCTGATAGAGCGGTGGCTTTCTTAGATCTTGATAGCCGGTGATTGGCGGGGTATCGGCATGCTGATCACATGCCCCCCCCTGCAATACTGACCTCTGTCAATAAAGTCATATGAAGCAGAATTCACCGCGGCAGACCAAAGCTCACCCCGGGCTGTAACATCAAGTGAGAAGAAGAAAAATACTAAAACTCTTAGAAAACATACAGTGGGTCAGTACTTTACCGTCTTCTTGCTGCTTAAGTGCTGATATCCTAAAACAAAGAATGAAATCATATGGACGTGGGATGTTTGATATTATGACAAATTTTATTATGAAAAAAAACACCATGCTAAAGGTGTGGCAACTTTAAAAAGTGCTAAAATACCGAATAGTGAAGGTGAAAAAATATCATAATTTAAATGCATTTTTTCTATTGCTTTATCCATGTAGTCAGAACAAAACATTTAAATCAAGATAAAACATTTCAAAAAATTATTTGTGTGTTAATTTATTAAAGTAATTTTCCTATAAAATTGCTGTAATAAATTAAAACGTTATTGCCACATATAGCAACATGCTTAAAGGCCAAGCGATTAACTAAACATAACACTTTTCTTCAGTACTTAATATACGAATTGTTACCAAGATATATTGGATCCCTTTGATCAACTGATTAGGTCCAAAGAGGAGATATAGAGTGAAAGCTGGCGTAGCTTGTGACATAAGACGTTGCTAAGGTCATGAAGAGAAAATGGGAAGACCGAATGCCAAAAAAAGAACTGAAATAAGAAATATAACCTACAACGATGAAAACTGATTAAGTAGGAGCGATTTCGTCTTCCTGTCTTTGTAAAAACAATGTTGCACTTGGATTTTTTTATTGAGAGTAGAAAATTTCAAATTGAAAAGTTAAGGATAACAAGTGGGCTAGTGATTACCGCAAATGATATTTTGGGTTAGTTCTTATATTTTAGTAGTAGTTGTAGTAGTAGTAGTAGTAGTAGTAGTAGTAGTAGTAGTAGTAGTAGTAGTAGTAGTAGGGGGAGGAGGAGGAGGAAGTTATTTATTTACAAAATATATTTTTACAAATTCACCCACGTCGCGCGGGTCCCTGGGACCGTATGTTCTTTCCCAATACATTAGAAGAGTACATGAAATTGTACAAACTAATATTTAGCTCTTAAAAGGCTACAATATATAAGTAAATATATGTGGAAAAAGAAACACTATATAACAGAAAAATGTAAATACCTAAATAAAATAAACGAAAAGAAAATACAAAAGTAAATAACTACCACTCCCTTACACATGAAAAAAATATACTGTGACTCATGTTCCCTTATCTCCCTTCCCGGTTTTCGGCTTCTTACGTTCTGAGCTGTCTCACTTTGATCAAAAATTTACCTACTCCCTCCTCCTTCTTCCTATCTGCCAACAAATACATTGAAGAGATTGTTGGGGTTCGTTAACATACCATTGGGAGAAGTCGTCGGTTATTTCCGAACGACAGTTAGTAGCGTCAGAGATAGGAATTAGGTACTGTATCCAAATTAGTGGTTTGTAGAATCCCATTCTAAAGAAAGCATGGAAAGAAGTTAGGAAATAGGCATTTAGCCAGTAACCTCCGAAAAAGACGCACGTTTTAGTGCCATATCTTCTCTTAGTGGAGCCAGTCTCTGTCATGGAGAATCTGCACAAATGTATTTTATGATTTTCAGGTCCTTAGCTTAGTTGTTTTCAATTGACCAAAGGCTGTTAAAAATGCAGAATGAGAGACATAATACTAGATTGGCAGTCCATTTAAAAAAAAAAATGCAAGACAATATAACCAGATCTGGAGCACGGTCAGTATTTTACATTTAATTCAAACCCAAGGACAGGCGACAATCTTTGTAGAGTTTGAATACCGCAGCCTTCATTACAAAGAATCAGAATAGTTAGGAGCTTAATATTTTATATTAAAACAAACCTTTCTGAGTTTTCTTCTTTTGTTAGGAAAAACTCTTCACAAAAATTCATAAATAATATGAGTTAGAAGAGCAGTTATGTGATTGAAGTAAGAAAGCATCATGTATTTACTAGATAAAATAAAATTATCGGTGCTCTATTACATATTTTGTTCATGTTTTAACGAATTATACTAATATTTCCCCATATTAATATCAAATAATTTTCTTTCATGTATTTTATAAATTATATCCCTTCGCAAACCAGTTATTATTTTTAGTGCGGAATCTTTGATAGGGTCTTTCACGTGTAACAAACATCTCGTTATCATAGAAGAACTGTAATAATAAAGGTTAGAGTGCCTGTAGGTATTAATTTTTCTCTAAATGTATACAATATTTAAATAAATACATTATTATGATTAAAATAAGTACGGCTTCCTTCGGAAGGGAAGTAAAGCCGTGGGTCCCGTGTAGTACATTTAAGGCACGAAAAAGAACCTCAAGCCTGAAAGAGAGGCCTCTGAGCAAAATATGTCGGCCGTTTCACGCCCTGAGTTGAATGGGACGCTGATGACCTGAGATGTTAAAGAGCGTCCATAAATAAACCAATAAAAAAAACCATTTTAATACTAATTTCTGCGATAACAAGTCAAGAGCTAATAATTACAATGGTAAGAATAGTTAATTGTTGACATTCATTTGTTTGTATAGAGTAAAGTGTTCTCAGAACAGCAGAACAGCAAAAAACATAAGATTGAATAATGGCGACTGCTTATTCTAGTAATATTAGAAGAATTTGTTGAAATAAGCCAATAAATTACTTATACAAAGAAAAAAATGAATTACACAAAATATGTATGCTGAAAGGATTGAGGTTAAAGGTATGTTTTTCTTGAGGTATATCCTTAAAAATAGAAGAATACAAGTATGCAGTGGGCTTATAAATAGATGTAAGAGGTGCTTTCAAGTTTTAGGACTCCAATGTTTTTTCTCGCCAATATTTGCACCAAAAATTTGAAACTTCTGTTAATTCTCAACGTAATATCCCTGCAAACGTACACGTTTTTCACAACATCCACACCGCCACGGGTGGCCGAGGTCGTTAAGGCACGAACTTGTGAGCGGGTAGTCTGAGTTCGAATCCCGCCAGGACCGTCCTCCCTGACTGAGGTTTTTCCCAGGTTTTCCTCAGTCCTCATAACTGGCAAGTGCCGGGAAGATACGCTAAACTTAGGCCTGGAATGTTCCCTTCCTTAAAAAAAAGAAATCCTTTCCCAATATATCATTTCATTTCATGTATCATCAGTGTTCACCGCCTGTGGTGCCTCAGTAGTAAAAGCGGGCGTTAAATGCTATTCAAAAAAAAAAAAGTCGGTGCCATGATTCCGTGGCCGCTGCAAACGCTTCTTTAGGAATCTGTTTTGACCACTGGAAAAGCGCAGCTGCAATAGTAGCACGACTGGAGAATGTGTGTCCATGGAGAGTGTTTTTCATTGTTAAAAAGCATGCAAAAAAAATAGCTACGAGCCAGGTGAAGTGAGTAGGGAGCATGAGAAAGCACTTCCTAGTGTTTTCACGAAAAAAACTGTTGTGTCATGCTCCCACCCACCTGGAGGACACTTTCCGCTTTTTCAGGACTTCATGCAGAATTACATGTACAGATCCCACGGAAATGGCAGCTTTGGAAGCGATATCTGCACATTTATCGGCGATCCTCCAAAACAACTTTCTGCGCTCGCGCAACCATAATGTCTAGCCGGATGGTGCGAGGCAGAGGTTGTTACGGTTCGTTGTCATATGATGTTTGAACTGTCGCACCCACGAACTCACATTTTTCACATTCATAACACAATCACTACATGTCTCATTCAGCTGACGTTGAATTCCAAAGTGTACCACGCCACGCAATTGTAGAACGATTTCTCGCACTTCATGTAATCTTAAGTATCGAGCTGCAGCCACTAGAGTTCTGTACACCATACAATGCTGCCATTTCTGTCCCGTACTTACAAAGAGTTCCAGCATATATTAAGTTAAACCGCAGGTTTCTGCCTGCTTCCAATCCTGAGAAAAAAATCGAAGACTTTAGAACTTGAACGCACCTCGTATTTATTATTTCTTTGGGTGTGTATCAGCTCGCAGTGTAAGGCAGTGTTTCAGAAGAAGATGGAGTTTGGGTGAAGACTTGTTAGGCGGGTGAATGACAAAATAGTTCACCATCAAGTACTCATTGACACAACGGTTCTCTTTGAAACCTCAGACTCAATGTGTTTACAAAATATTTCCTTAGAATGATATAAAGGAAGAAAAACGAAGACACAAATTACCTCTGCAATTAATTGGACGAAACATTATCACCATGCTATTTATTGGGTTACAGAACTAGTGGAAACATTAAAGCGACATTGGTTTTAGTGTCTCAAAGGCTGTTTCAGTGCAACTTCTGACGAAAATACCCATAGCCTTTATGCCAAGAGCTCAGATTAGAGTTGATAAAAGGAAAAGGGAGAACTAAGCATCTGTAGATCGAAAAGATGAACTAAACTTCACATGCAACACTTCCTACCAAATGTCTTACTCTTTATCGGTCCTGGTAGTCTAGTGTTACACTTGCCTGATAGACCCAAGAGTGCGGGTTCAAGCCCGGCCAGGGTGTGTGATTTTTTTATGTGTGTAAAAGTATTCGAGGAAATAAAAAGCCACAGCACTAATTTTAATCATTCTCTAATCATATCACAAAGTGACGCTTTAACAATAACTGCGGTTGAAACTAGAGTAAATGAGCCAGTTTTATCTGATATCGCTTATCAAAAACGTATTCAAACATGTGTGAAAATATCTTGATGTAGGGGGCTACCCTTTAGAGCCAATCGGGCGAGAGTATTCATATAACATTTAATTAATTTTGGTTAAGGTACTCTCTTAACTATTCTGGGGCAAGACACTTAGAGAGCACAAACAGAAATTGTCGTCCAATATTTCATTTATATTATCTTATTTCTTCTACAGAGCACATGAAAGAATAATAGAGAACAGAATAATATCTGCCATAATTCATGTAGCTTCATTTATGTTCCGTTCGTAATAATTGCAATGGACCTTCCATGTCCACATGTAACTATTTTCACAAATATAGAAGAGTTGCTTTGGCTATTTTAAACTGTTTATTTGCTGGTAACATTTTTAAAATATATTTCTAAATCCGACTACCAATGTTGATGAGCTTTATACGTTTTAGATAGAGAAGGTGAAGTGGATAAAGTGGTTGTCGAATATTAACACAGACATGTTTGTCTCTTATTTGAACATCTCTTAGGATTTTCCACACAGAATTAGGACCATAAAACAGAGTAAAATCTCTGAAGTACATGTTCAGTTGATCCAAAGTTCGTAAACCATTGTGTGCCCAAGAATGAAGGATATGTGAAACATCATCAATCCTTATTCAGAACAATGGAGAGACCTATGTCAGTGGTAGGAACAATGAGCGTGCCTCATTTTAAATCCGGTTGCATGCAGAAGGGGTTTGCAGACAGATCCTATTGTGTGATGTCATCCCCTTCTCTGAAGATGTCGTGAAGAACCACGATTTGTAGTTCAAAGTTACTGCCAATCAGCGCATTGGAAACCAGTATGTACATTAAGGATTAATATCAAGCCTCATATAAAGTGTTCCTATTATCTATGCTTGACAATATCATGTTACTATTTATACCGGGTGTAACAATAAGGCACGGCCAAACTTTCAGGATAGTTTTCCTGTTATAAGAAGAATAAGAAGAAAATATGTTATAAGGGAGTGGATCCGGAAACTCTTAATTTTAAAGTAAAATTTCATTTTCTGTAACTCTTCGTATTACATTAATCATGGGAAACACATAGGAACAGAACGTACTAGTGTACCACATAAAACTGTTTTATTACATGAAATGTTCAAAATGTCCAAAATTGATACATGCATCACTCCGCCATCGTATTGAATCTCGATGCTTGGTGTATCCCTGCAGATTAGCATATTGTTTTGCAGCCTTCCACAAGACTGACTGCACCTTGTATCCGAGTTCGATGCACAAAAACTTTCAAATAAAAGTGTAGGGGGCTTAGGCCCGGAGAGCGTGGAGGCCAGGAAATTGATTCATTTCTACTTATCTATCTGTCACGAAATATGTTATTTAGAAGCCGGTGGACATTTACACTGCCATGAGGAGAATCTCCATTGTGCATGAAGTGCATTTTCGTCGCATTGGTAAAGGCACGTCTTATAGCAGAAAGAGTAGAGTGTTTTCTAAGATAGCCAGATATAGTTGTCCGTTGAGCCTGAGTGGAAGAACATGTGGCCCTAATAAAGAATAAATCACGAACAATGCCAGCCCAAATATTGACAGAAATCTTTTGTTGATGACGGATTGAACAGTTGCGTGAGGTTCACGTCATCCCATAGGTGCTGATTGTGAAAAGTGTGATATCCGAAATGCAATTGCAAATGCTAACATGCAGTTAAATATTATTAGAACATTTTGAACATCATATAGGAGCACATACTTAACTTCCGATATCGGGTTTGTAAAGTATAGTGAATAAAATTTATTCATTACCATCATCTGGATTATTCAAACGATTTGGATTTGGAGATTGTTTCTTTAAGAAATTTAAATATATTTATGTATTTTTTTTCAAGAGGGTTGACTGTATGTTATACTTTTCGTATATTTTATTATGTATTTTGGAGAGATTTTAGGGTGCACAGAGTTCCTTTGGTGTCTAATTATTTATTTTATTATATTTGTCCTGTATTTTCTTTATTTTTGTCTTTAATTTTATGACTATTAATACCTTATTTGAAATGTGAGCAATTCTGTAAAAATTCAATGTTTAAGTTCAGTCTGAACAGCCATGTAAGGTGTATAATACGGAGGTTTTTTTTTTTTTGAGTAGTGTTTAACGCCCGTTTTCACTACTGAGGCACCACAGGCGGTGGACACTGATGATACATGAGATGAAATGATAAATTGGGAAAGGATATTTTTTTTTAAGGAAGGAAGCGTTCCAGGCCTAAGTTTAGGTACCTCCCCGGCATTTGCCAGTTATGAAGACTGAGGAAAACCTGGAAAAAACCCCAGTCAGGGAGGACGGTCCTGGCGGGATTCGAACCGCAGACCTCCCGCTCAGGAGTCCGTGCCTAATACGGAGGTGGAGCCCAAAACTAGACAGGACCATACTTTTACGGAAATGAGTTAAATATATTTTCAATATAATTTTATTGGTTTCTATAGATATCTGCATTGTTTTTCCGTCACACTTGAACAAATATCATAGAAATTTGACATTGGAATTATATTTTTCGGTCAAAAGCTAACACTTCCATTGGAAACTTGAAAAATAAAATGTTTACGCCTTTCAGTACTAAACAATATGTAAATAGAACGTTCCAATAACATTTTTAAACAACTAAATAGGTTCATTTTGCGTATATTTTGGAACACCTTATGTTACTTTCAACCCAAACTGAACATGTCTAAAAATGTTTGCACCCAATGCTGAACCAGTTCCTACCAAGTCAATCATAATGAAATAAGTCCTAATATTTTTACAATACCTCAAAGGAATTTTGTGCGAGAATATGACTTACAATATTAAATTTAGGTTACCCAAAATGTCAAAATCATATTATTGATGTAAGGATAATTTTGTTTTTGCACTGTCTGTAAAATTAGGATCGTTGAACTTATCTGGTTTTAAAGCTCCACTGTTGAGGAACCACACAAGTAGCGAGCTGTAAACATTTCTCTAAGAACTACTGTGTCTTTTAAAGAATATCTGAGCGATTTCTTCCTCTCAGACTAAGTCAGTTGTTTCCCACCTCTGTTCTCATCATTGGAAAATCCTAGGGAGAAAATCTAACTTAGGTCCTGAATGCTTCCTTTCCTCTTCTTCAAAAATCATATTTACTTTTCATCTCATGTATCATCAATTTTCACCGCCCGGCACGATACAACGTAAAACTATTTTAAAGACGTTTATGCGTATGCACCGCCACGGGTGGCCGAGATCGTTAAGGCGCGGATTCGTGAGCGGGAGGTCTGGGGTCGAGTCCCTCCAGGACCGTCCTCCCTGACTGGGGTTTCTTCCAAGTTTTCCTCAGTCCTCATAGATGGCAAATGCCGCGGAGGTACCCTAAACTTAGGCCTGGAACGATTCCTTCCTTGAAAATAAATCCTTTCCCAATATATCATTTCATCTCATGTAGCATCAGTGTCCATCGCCTCTGATGCCTCTGTATCAAAAACGGGCGTTAAACACTATTAATTCATTTTATGCGTATGCGGTGATCATTTGCAGTCCTAAGTAATGCACAATTTGTCATTCCGCATCCCTTGTCCTTTGTACCTAAGGCGTCGATGGTTCAGGTCGAGAAAATGGAGGAAGCAGACAATGGTACATCTGTTGCAAGGATTCACCGTAATGCTAACTCTTGGCATATATATAAGAAAAATAAAAATAAAGCAACACTATCAACAATGTAACAAATTAACAGTAATTATGATAGCAGAAAAAAATAAAACACAAAAAAAAAGTCACACTTGAGATCGCTATATTTCGGACTCGTGGAGTCCTTTGCACTTGTCTTTTTGCCGTAGAAGAACTCCCCGGGTCCGAAATTTAGCGATCTCAAGTGTGATTTTTTCTTTGTGTTTTATCTTTTTCTGCTATCATAATTACTGTTAATTTATATATGTGTGTGTGTGTGTGTGTGTGTGTGTGTGTGTGTGTGTGTGGTGACATCACATCACATGGCACACTAACGTATGGTTGAAACTTCCGTTCTCTTCAGTGCACTCGGTTTGCTGTCGTGGCCACATGTGCCATATGAAAATCTACTCTAATCATTCGCCCCCATTCTAAATGTGATGTTTGCTTATATTCTGTTCTTTTGACGAGGCATAATACGTGTTGGAAAAAAGTTTACCGTTCGGGATTACGAAACATTACCTGGTTGGCTCATCAAAAGCCTTTGAGCCTAACACGACAAGGGGATACTGCTGGCATCGAACAAGCATAATCACTACATTTATCATTTGCATGATGTACGCTGCTTTACGCTTTGTGTAAATGTCATTTATTTATTATTATATATATGCATGGTGTTGCAATTTTCGCCTGCAGTGGTATAACTGTATGTATAAGCCACACTCATATAAACAAAAAAGTAATATCCGAAAAGTTACCTTTCATCATTAAAACGTTAGCGGAAAGGAATAGCTAGATTGAAAGAAAACTTTTAACAGTGTTTGTATTTCCCCTCACTCTCTACGTAATGTTCGTATTCTTAACGTAAGTTTATTTATTTTTAATTTCCTTTTTCTTTGAAGCGCCTTTGATCATTTAAAAGCGTGTTTAACTAAATAACTGCAAAAATGCTTTTAATTTGTATTAAAGTATCTTTCTTTTTCCAGGAACATTATCACCAGTTTGTGAAAATAATACCTCATGCAAACCGGATAAATTATTTTAAGCCATATGTTCTCATCAAAGGTGGAATAGAAAATTACTTACCAGGCGAATATCCATAAAATTAATATTAAATAACTATGAAAGAATAAAATTAGATTTACAAGATGTATCAGTATTTCAGCCTACATTGAAACAAGTGTTTAATACAAGTTTACACACTAATTGCCATTAATTTAAATGTACGAAGAAATAAACAATTGGAGACGTGGGAATGCTATGAGTGTTATAAAAGTCTATGTCATTTACAGTTATAGCATTGTTATCACTAAAAGTATTCCGCGGTGTGAAATACCACTATCATATCCGAAATGTAATTGTAAATGCCAACAAACAGTTGAATATTATTAGAACATTGTGAACAGCATATAGGAGAACATACTTAACTTCCTTTATCGGGTTTGTAAAGTATTGTGAATAAAATTTATATATTACCATCATCTTAGACATTGATCAAAGGATGAATATTATACACATATGATAAAGAAAAAGAATTAAAACTCAAATATTGATCAAAAAGGTATCCATGAACTATACTGAGAAGAAGATCAAATCGTACCCATTCAGTTTTGGTCATCCAATGGTCTCACTACTTAAATATAGTGTTATGGAATAGGTATTTAAATAATCAACACTGTAATTTGTATATCATGTAATTTCTGATTTTAAGAAAAAGAAACAAACATTTTTTCGCAATAACCTTTTCTAAAAAAAATGAATTGTAATATTAACATGTTTGTCCCCTAAAGCGTAAATTTCTTGTAATTATAAATAAGTAATTAATTAGGATTTCGACGCTAAATAACTTATCCTAAAAGGCGGATATTATCTTCATTTTCTTGATCTAGCTATTTACTAGATATTTATTGTCCACTTCTATAGTTTTAAGGTTAAGTGAGCCCACTTCTTGGTTATAAGGCAAATTAATGAAATATGGATACTATAAATAATTATTCATTGTATTCTACAAAATATTTACGATATGCGGTTAAAATGTACACTTATGAAAACTAATTTCTACTTTATTTATGCTCAAACTTACGTCTGAACGAATCATAATTAATGAGAGTTTTATTATGTGAAATAATGCACTATGTTTACCACAGAGTTAGGGTTAAATGGCAACATTGTGGCAAAAATGAGAAATTTAAAACTTTATGATTTACAATATTGAGTATGGAATTAGCATATTTTATTTTAAAAAGACATTTTGATAATAAATTTTCACGAAGTGAAATGCTTGATGGTAATAGTAAAAATTGGGACAGGCACTTAACTAAAACTCGCTTAACTTAAATGGAAGTAAAATTAATATTTTTTTTGTTACAGATAAGAATTAATCAAACAAGTATTATTACATTAAGGAAAATTATCAGTAAAATGGTGTTTATATCATTATGTAAAGTAAACTTATCCAATTTAAATGTATTTTGAAAAAATAAACTTCTCAAGAACTTATTATTAAAGAAAGTAAAAAAAAAAAAAATAAAATAAAAAAATAAAAAAATTAAAATAAAAATAAAAAAACAATAATAAATCAGCTGTATATAACAGAAATTTAATTTTTACGTCTTTAAGCACAAATAAAAATAGGAAATTCTCATACATTGACTTAGTTAGTACGTAGTAATTTATTGAACATGCACGAAAATGAATAAGGATGCAATTTTCTATAATATTTTAATGACACCTTTTTTTCATCTACTTCTGAATAGCTTTGAGAACATCGTTGTGTGGATATTTCTCAATGGCAGCATACTACACCAGGTTTGCCCAAGGTACACAGAAGGTGTATTATGGAGACATTCGCGTTGGTCCAAAAACTTGCGCATGAAGTCATCGCTGTAAATTCTTCTCTCGAAACGCAGTACTCCTTATCGTAGAATTCGATGAACTTTTAAATTTCTGCAAATTTGTAATTTTGATTTTACTTCTAGAAAATAAAACGAATAGGATCTATTTGTTACAGATTAATTGCATGTTATTTAAATACCCTCCCAATTTCTAATATATTTGATAATCTTATCACTTACGTAAATGTAACAGCCATGGTGGAAAAGGAACTCGTTTTTAGTGGAATTTATTTCGCTTTCACTCCGTTTTTAATGCCTATTGTATGAAACAAACGCATAGTTTACAGTAATTAAGATTTCAAATGTATATATACAATACAAATTAGGCGGGTTATAAAACTTCAAGTTTAAATCACTATATTTGCTTTAGCAAAAGAAGTTATTACAATTCAAACAAAAGCTCCGTATTATGTAAGATACTTTTGTTTGTAACTATAGACGTCTTGAACCACAAAATATAAAAATTGGAAACGTATAAAATCTAAAAATTTTCAAAATTGTTTAAGGAAGTGAAAATTTACTGCAGAATCTACTCCTTCTTTTCTTCTTTAATCTCTTCTTTTTTAAGCGTCATGAATTTGATATTTTTCTAAACATTTTTCTAAATTTTTATTCTTTATTTTTTCATTTAAATTATAGCCACTTCGTTTTGAATTAACTTATTTTGCGCATTTAAGCTATGAATTTGTGTCTTTCATTTTTTTATTAGTTTCAACAGTAATATAAATATTTTATTGTGTTTTATTTTATTTATTAATTTATTTTTGTTTTATTGAATTATTATTTTTCAATAACATGCCGGTCCCACTGTATTTGATTATTCTGTACAGTAGGCCAGCTTAGTACTCCCCATTCACTGTGGTGTTCCTCTCCTTGAAGTCAATGAAGAGTATTCCTTCACAGTTCTATGTGGCCCTGATCTTCTTGATTGACTGAGTAACCTTGGCCTATAGAGGTGGTGCTTCGCCAGGTTTACGCCACTTCATTGATTCTCTGTAGGACAAGAGATCATAATAGAGGACCATAGTTTCATCTCCTGTAACAATGGTTTGCAGAAGCTCTCTCTCGTTGCCACGGCAGAGCTCCAAAAATGCCTGACAACAAATAATTTGTTGCTGCTTTTGGACTGAGGAAAGAAGTCTAGGCACCCATCTTACACTAACCTTATTCATGTTTAAATGTTCATAAAGAATTCGAAGGACTGTTGTTGTATAAAGGCACAACGATGCTGCCATTTCTGTAACTTTGAGCCGCCGGACTTCTATAATTTCTCCTTCCACAAGAGCGATGTTTTCAGGAGTGAGCACCTCCAAAGGCCGACTTGCACTCTCTTCGTCTTCAATGCTTTCTTGACCCATGGAAAAAAAGTTTTGCCCATTCGAACATAAAAGGAATGCTTCCCCATGTACACCGTACAATCGCTGTTTAGTTTTACTTAGAGTAAGTGCTTCTTTTGTAAAGAACTTAGTAACCGCTGGAAACTCCATTTTGAACATTCCACAATTTTATACACGTAGCCTTCTTTATGCAACTATATCTGAACAATTGGACACAGGGAGCGGAAGTTACAACTGAAATCATTTACTTAACAGATAAGGGATCACACCAGATAGATCACACCAGATAAGGGTGCATTTTGTGGAGGCGAAAATCCTTATCGACGAGGCCGGAAACTAATGGGCCTATCCTCGTATCACTGCTCTTATAATATAGAAATTAGTAAATAAGCGCGTGCAAAAATATTTGTATATTATCGCGAAGCAAATTAAGAGACACTCACAAATTTCTCAATTTACATTATTTTATTGACACGGTTCGTTCAAACATAGGGGCAAACTAAAAGGAGAATATTTAAGACATAATCGTTATTATAAACCTAGATATGTAAAGCATTCAATTATGTTTTATTTATTTAATACCTAATTCACACATATTGGTTAGTAATTGGCATCCTTTGCTTAAATAGCCCTTCAGATTTGTGACACGACTGGTTTGTACCAAGTCTTGCAGGGGAAGAAGCATGCGCCACATTTACCCTGCATGCTCACACGCTCCTTGTAATGAAGGAATCTTCCCTCCTAAGGCATTTTGCAGTCTGTATGCTGACAATAAGACACAATACTGCCAACACCTAACACTACTAACGTTTAAGTTCCACAATATGGAGAAAGACGAAGAAGATAAAGAATGCTTAAATTTTTGTATACCATTTTTTTTCAAACAGTTTACTGAAATAAAATTTAAGCTTTTTCTCTTTTAATTTGTAGGAACTTCGAACAAATTTTTGCGAGAGTAGTGGTAAAATATAAGTCAGTCCTAAACATAGAATGATAAAAGTTTAAAGAAGTTGAGCCATGAGTGACTGCCCCTTGAGTGCCTTACTTTGCATCTGTCTTGTTCCCATTAGTTTATTTTGTTTTGCCATCCTTAAAATTGCTCTGGCATGTATTTGTTGCAAAATCTGGGTTTGCACGCTGAGTGAGGAAAAATTTGGTTTAATTTTTGCGAAGGATTTTTTTCAGCTGTTATTTGTGTTCCCTCGCCATACGTACACGCCTGTAAAAAGGTTTGAATATTTACTCTAACTAATTACCGAAAACACTGTATTGCCACAGGAGTGTAAACAGAGAGATCAAGCGGTGCTTTTAAACGTCAGCCATTTGCGCATTTTGCAACAGGTAAAGCAGAACACAACATACAAACCTCTGCGGTAGAATTGATAATTCTTACTAATGGATACGCAGAGAGCTATTCTGTATTTAAGCACAAGTATAATTTGCATTTATGACTTACCAAGGAATTTGTTTACAATCCGCAAATATAATAATTGAGCAAAGGTAAATATAATGTAGTACAAATGTGAAACTTTTACACAGATATTCTGAAGCAAAGGAAAACAGAACTCGCTAATTAACCTCCTGAAAGTATATGATTTTGTGTGTGTTTTATAGTCTGCGATTCCAAAACAGAAACCAGATATACACGATAGCTGCAACATTTTCTTTAAATAAATCTCATTATAAAATAAAAAATTACACGAGAGAAGGAAATGGAATTATAATAAACAGGAACAATAGAACGGTAAAAATATGAAGAAATTAGAAAGAATGTTTGGTGAATTGCTTCAAATTTCAGTATCTGGCAGCTGTAGAAGGCAGGTTGACCCATGAATATGTCATTAGTATCTGAAATGTTGAATGTTTTGAGTATTTGGTTGTAACACTTAGAATGAATGACAAATAGATCCAACACGTGTATAAAGCCGGGGCCGTATGACAGAAGTTCTACTTATGGGGCGGATACCAGACATTCCAGTAAGCATTATGGTAAGAATGTACGAGGCCATGATAAGATTGGCAATGTGTCACGAATGTGAGATATGGGATTGGAGTACAGTGGCACTGTTAGATAAAATGCCGAATGAACGTGTAATTTACTACTTCCATAAGTAAGAAGCTGGCACCATAGTTACTGGGTAGAAGAGTTAAAGAGGGAATTTAAAGAATTGGGATGGTATGGGCATGGGAGAAGGGGATAAGGAGTAGCAATAATATATGGAGTAAAGTTAGAACAAAGCTCATTGACATCAACAGGCAGGACATAAAAGCAGAATGCCGAGAGGGAATAATAATAATAATAATAATAATAACAATAATAATAATAATAAAAATAATAATAATTGTAAATTAGTAATGATATAAAAATAACCTGAGGGAAGGAATTATATACACATAACTTGAAGTTTAAGGACCAATCATTTATAACTTGGTTTAGACTGGGGTCTTTGAAAGCTAAAAAATGACATATACTGGCACATTGTCCAAACACAGAACATAGGCGAATGAACCTTGGAGCCAACTTTACATACTCGAATAGGGGCAGGTTAGCATGCTGGAACTTGCTTGAGCAGGAAGAAAACTGGGTGAGTTTTTACGTAAAGCGAGCGGAAAGAAAATTGGTCAACGCTGTGTTAGTTTTTATGTCAAGTGCGCCTAACAAGAAACTGTGTTTAAGCTATGTTTTATTGTGATGTACATATGTATGGAAGAGAAAGTGTGTGTGTGTGTGTTTTCAGTAATATATTTATTTGTGTTAACATCTTTATATAAATATTATTGGCAAATAGGTATGTTTTCCTCCGGTGTTAAATCGTAGCATGTAGGGTCTCTAGACCCAAGCGATGGATATAATGTAAAACATATAATTTGTAAAATAAACACCGTTACCTTTCTATCTATCTAGTACCTGGGGAGTTCAAGAACTATTTGGAGACGGAAATAACCGTTACTGCAGTCTGTATTAATTGTTATGTTGTTGTTGATGATGATGATGATGATGATGATGATGATGCTAGTGGAAATCTCCATATCCACTTTAATGGTCTCAAGAATAATTAATCCAAAGAATCAGTCCTCCATTTTTTTCAGACATTTTTGATACTCTTGGTCGTAGAATATTTAGTTTCATGCATCGCACTTTAAAATGATATATTGTAACTATTCGTCCTAAAGTAATTAAATAACAATTGTACACAAGAAATATAGCTTTAAACATATACAAATACATCGACAATGCTAAATCATGTATTGTTTTCCACTTTTGCTATCTATTATGAGATACGAAGATGAGCACAGCGATAGGCAGTCATGCGAGTTCAATGACAATAGCAAGTGAAAACCCCTCTTTGTTGAGAACTAGCTTTGAAGGGAAGGGAAATTGGTTGGCTTACAGAGTCTGCGGGTGACCGATATATTGTGCAGCACATAAGTTGTCTATTGTTAGGGAGCATGGCGATTCATTAGCAGAGTACCTGATTACAGGAGCCAGAGTGTTAACCAGAGGCTTAATGACCGCTGGACTTCCTGCTGTGTGCATGGGAAGTTATCGCCCATCTTGTTTTTTAAGCCTGATCACACCTCTGCTGGGAGCCTATTGATTCATTCTGTCCTCAGTTTCAGCCCGTCCGCATATTCATCACATATAACGGCGCTTGTATAGCCAGCCATTAACTTACCTGCATGTTCTGATGCTTAACTGTACGGTCGGGCAATCCACTTAGCATCCCGCGTGTCTGTCAGAACTGTATGTACCTGTGTTTTCCTTTCTGTTCGTCTTTAATGATAACGAACAAAAATTTTCATTTCCATTTTTCCTTATTTTAAGAGCAATGTAATGTATAAATTCCCACGCTTCGGAATTACGGCCAAAAATAATAAACAAAATTATTTTATCTAAATAGTGTTCTTTGATTTGTACACACACGCATATACGGTGGTCCTTATACTCCTTTTAAATGAAGGTATATTACCTGGCAGCACAAGAATTTTCAAGCAAACAATTGGCATCTAAGATAAAAACAAAATTGGAAATTTTATTGGTTTACATCAATGTACTGCAGGGAAATATATCGTTATTCAAAAGACGGCATTGAAGGGACACCTGGTGTGTGTGTGTGTGTGTGTGTGTGTGTGTGTGTGTGTGTGTGTACATACATACACTTCAAGCTAAAAAATTAAATAAGTTTCGTGAGTAATCTGGCTGTTCAGCAATTAAAAAGAGATTTAACACAGATATAAGAACAATATTTTGGGTATATTGCCCTTTTTTAAGAAAAAGCATAGGTGGAACAGAACGTTTAAAACATACTGAAGTGGACGGCAACTAATGCCAACTTAACCAAACAAAATAGAAAAATGTCAGTTTGGAAAACTTGGAAGAACTAAATATTTTGGATGACAATATGGTGTACCTATCAACAGCAAGGTGCACCATCAAACGTAATAATATTCATGCGCCTAGTAAAACACCGATATGAGATTAATTGAAATGATTTATAACGAATGCGTGCTTTGTGTAAACCTATGGCAGCCATCTCCCTGTATCTAAAAGTACTTTCAGAAGTCAAAGGAGATAAAGCATCAATTAAAGTTAATAACAATCATAAAGACTTCAACAACCAAGACAAAAGCAATGGCTTTTAAAGGGGACAGCCATGAAAGATGTTAAATAGTTATTAATGAAGAAATAATACAACTAGTCTCCAGTTTTAATTGTCTTTCAGTAAAATTGAAGATCTGAATATAAAATAAATAAATTATGATAAATGATTGGAACAATAAGGAGCACAAGAACAAAACGCCAAAAGTAACGTAAATGAAATTCTGCAAAGTTCCATATGGCAATATATGGAAGTGAAAACTGGGATATGAATAGGACAGACGGAAAAAGAATAGAAACCGCAGAGATGAGATTTTTAAGACAATGCTGGATTTGCTCTCTTGGATAAACAAAGAAATGAAGGAATTCGTAAACATTTTAAGTATATATAATTAAATTAAAAATTAAGAAAATAACAATAATTGATATGAGCATATATTAAGAATGAAAGAGGAACGGATACCAAACATTTTACTAAATTATAAACCTAGAGAATATCGCCAAGTAATAAGACCAAGAACAATGAATGTTGAAGTGAGGACGGAAGACCAAGAACAATGAATGATATGTTAAAGTGAGGACGGAACAGGCCGACAGGCCTACACCTTGTGGAAGAAATAGAAGAAGAAGAAGAAGAAGAAGAAGAAGAAGAAGAAGAAGAAGAACAACAACAACAACAACAACAACAACAATAATCAAAGAAATCATTTTGAGGCAAGGCTGGTTGAGCACCGGTAACAGACCGTCTATGATTATTCAACTGAAAAGAGACCACAGTAGAGGTTAAGTCCGACATGCTGATTGATTTGATTTCCCCTGCTAACTTTCGGTCAAGAGCCCGAAATATTTTATGTGAATCCGACAATAAGTGTTTAGCTACTTTGTTCGTGAGTACTTAACTCGATATATTATGTTTATCGGGAGGCCCAATCAGATGTGCTTGTTTCGGAATATATTAATGTATGCCTGCAGACCTGCCTCACTCCGTTTTAAAGGAGCATTTTCACTGAGTAGTACTGAATGTGTTTAAAAAAAAAAAAAAAAAAAAAAAAAAAAAAAAAACCATGTTGACGATCTTGATGCAGTTCTTCTTTAATAATAATAATAATAATAATAATAATAATAATAATAATACGCCATAACTTGCGTTTAAGGTATTTATGCCACACATTAACACTGACATGGAAGTATTGTTGTACCGCTTGCAGAATTAACTCTGAAATTAAGTGTTTATGCACATTGCTAGCATTATCACGAACCCCTCTTTATCTATTACTTTATACCTTAAATAATCCCGCAAATCTCAACTACATTTCTGTACTTCGAAATATGACTCTAGAAGGAAGACTTAGCAATGGAAAGCCTATGAGCCTGAGCTGCATTTCCAGGAGCTCTTCTACAGATGATAATAATGTCCGCATATTCGTTTTTTTGGTAAACCGCCCAGCCATAGCTGATATTTGAACGAAGCACAGGAAACGCTATTCCGGAGCACAGACTTCGAACCGCACTGTGCGTTGCTGGACTAAGGAACCCTGCATAGATAAACATGAGGTACTGTTAATATTCCAGAAACATTACCACGCAGTTGTGCTGCTTAATTCACAGAGTTAGGGTGCTCAGAGCATTCTTTGATAATGTCACATAGCAAGATTATTCTTTCTGATAAATGTACTTAGTAGCGAAATTGTAGACAGCATGACGAAGAAAATTGAAAATGACAGTTAGTGTATGGAGTCGGTGCGTTTTTACATTCTCGCAAGATTTTTAAGCTAGCAGCAAGTACTATAGTTTCAGTATGCATCACCTTACCTACTGCATAGTACAAGAATGTGATGAAGCAACGTTTTTACTTCAATGTCTATAGGAAACTTCGAACACTGTTTTATGATAATTGCACTCGAGCGCTTAGTCAGTGTACGGTCTCATTGCTACCTTATTCACCAATCAGAATGGAACTTAATCGACAGTTTTAAATCATGATGCTCAAAAACTAACAACTTAATTTTTTATCCTACGTTATTTTTACTCCTATAATCTCTGCTTCTATTGGACTAGAGATCTGAGTTATTCAATCATAGATATCTACGTAGTTCTTCTTGGAACAGAAGCTAATATCAATACATTCTATCACATCTGCTTCAATTATATTATCCCACTGCCTCCCAAAAGAAGCTCTCATCACAACACGAAATATGACATAATTAATACAAAAACAGTAGTAAATGGTAATTGTTAGCGATAGTGTTCAGTTGTATTTAATTTAATTTAGATCTTCGCGCGGTTCTGCTTGGAATAAAAACTAATAGAATTAATGTATGTTTATAAAAAGATCAAACCGGTGAGTCAGATCACTTCAAGGATTATACCAAAAGTACAAATAAATGAAATCGTTCTGGCATAGCAATTATCTCTGAACCCCCCTCTTGTTTATACTATTTTGTTAGGTAATTTAATTGAGCTTTCAAACTCATGCTTTTGTCATTAAATAATAGGTTGACATTCGGTCTCGAAATAATTGTCATGACTACAAACATTCGTTATCTTCAAATAAACTACCGAAAAACTATGTGATATTAAAGATAAAGATTGTCTATTGTGTCCCTTAAAGGGCAAAAATCTCCTAACAAGTAAGGGGCGCTCGTTTTTCCCTAGCTTGGTGATCTATCCCACGCTAGTTGTTCGTATGCTGTTTAAGACACTCTGACTGATTTGTTCTTTGGCTGTGCCATCTCTTACTGCACTACTTGTTTCTCGAGAGATTTACATTTTTCTCTTCCTCCTACTACTCTTGACCATTGCATGTTCCTTGAAGCGGTCTGATATTACTGAAGATACTTTTTTCAGATTCTTCAGATAACGCGCGCAGCATTGCTTTGTTTCCATCAAACTTGCTAATAGCTTAGTATCAATTGCATAATTGTGCATAAATAGTTCACCTTCCTTAAATCTTTCTAAAGTAGTGTGTCTATAATTCAAGATGACAAATGATATAATATGGGATAAATACCAAAAGATATTACCTTCTAAGTGGCAGAGGAAAACCCAGAGTTCTCTGAACATCACACCATCGATTGATATCGCACTGGAGTCCTTCACTGGTGTGCTTTGCGGGCGGTAATTTGGACTTGGTACAGGGTCACACCCCTGGTATATGTCGTAGCTTTATTTTTACCCTATTGCACGTCTTTACTCTCTTCAAGCATTTTTATTCTTCCACCCTTGCAATTACTTCTCTCGGTATGTTCTACTTAACCAAGATTTTTTCTATAACTGGCGAAGTAGGAATTTGATTTTCCTTGCTACACTCAAACCATAGAAAGTTCTTATACTAATCTGAATGCGACTTACTCTACTACATTATATACCTTAATCTTTGCTTATCACTCTTTAACCAGTGATACAGTTTGTAATGAATAAAATAACAATGAAATTTCATTATTTTCTTTATTTAATGTAAGAGCCACTTCTCGCAAAACAATTTATTATTTGGATATAATTGCCAATTTATATCCATATAGTGTGAACCATTGTAGCACTCAGAAATTACTGGATAATATCCAATTAATGAAACGAATTTACTCTTTTTAAAAACAATGGAGCGTTGACGTGTATTATAAAGAACCACAACCTCGGAAAACGATGTGGTCTGCAAACTACTCCACACTTGCATACAGGTGAAGCGTGCTTAACTTGTTCCGATGCGTTCCATAATTGTGGTATCGTTAAAGATTGCGAGCCAGAGGATTGGGAAGATAACGCATCATTTGCATGAGTACGGAACCGAAGAGTGTGGATGAATTGGTAATGACGGCGTAGAACTAAAGGAGATTATAGGTCAGGGTTTCTCGGGTCACGGCTCTTTGGAATTAAGATCTCTCTGCAGCAGCAGCAGCATCCTTAATTAAATTTTCTGCGATTAATCTCCCCTAATGATCTGGGTGGTGTTTATTGCTTGGATTTCAAACCGATAATTAAATCAAGCGATTACCTACTTTTTCCCAAGAGACTCTGCAATGCAGTTACAGAGAGCAATAAAATTTGGAAGGATCCGTCACGAGACAACTAAAAACAAAATCCAAAGCTGCGTTATAAATACTAGTTTGTTGTTGAAGATCTTAAAAAAGGAAAAACTAAATGCTTCCAACTTAAATTAACCTAACACCTAAAGTATTATTAGTAAATTATTATTGTTGTTGTATGGGTAGCAGCTCCATTATTCAGATGAATAACAAAACAAATATATATGTGGTAATGTAGTTTATTCAACACAATACTGAAAACAGTTCACTTTTAAAGAGAGGCTGTAAAGAAAAATTGTCTTAGAGAGCAGCTGCACAATACCCCTTGGCAGTATAACTTCCTGAATTGTTGTACAATTATAAAGTTTTGTAATTGTTTTACTTTGTAAAAATTAGCAGGTATAAGAACAGAATTTTCAAAATTTTAGTTAATTCTTCATCATATGATTAATCTTTTAATTTTCAAAATTGTACACAGTAAGTCATACATTTGAAGAATAAAACAGATTTTTACTATGACTTTACAATCCGAATGGCGGATGGATGTCAAAATAGGGGTAAACTCACTAGAGAGGGGCTCGTGTGGTCCAGAATAGGATAAAATCACCACAATTATGACTGGAGAATTTGTCCCGTCCTTAAGGAGGAATCACGAGCCCATATACCGGCTGAATGTAAAGGTACGAAAGAATGAAGGGAAAAGTATCTACCACACTCCTTTACAGAATCGAATAGAGGGAGATGGTCATTCTGGGCTTTGTTGACAGGAAAGGAAGGAAAGAGAGGAGAGATTACATCAGTTTTCTATAAAGGTGAGACAGCGCAGGTCTGTAAAGTTGATTACCGGAAAATGGGGGGATTTTTTATTAAATTCAGCTGTGTGCATGATCATTCCAAACGTTATTTTTTCAATTTTTTGCATATTGCTTTATAATTTTGTAATTTAATTTAATTTTATTGTTGAATATGAGATATGTGTTTTATAGCTTAATTTAATATATTTTTTTAAATCAAACAGACTTAGTGTATTACTCAACCAGACACAATCCATTTTATCCGTGTGCCTGTTGAAGTTGTATTATATTGGTGTCATTAAAATAAATTACCACCACCACCACCGTCACCACCTCCATTAACTTTACTTGACTGAATAAATGCGGAAGGTACAACAACTATTTAGTCTTTGAACTAATAACAAAGCTGGTACAGGTTACTTTAAAAAATGAGAAATAAAATTATTTTTACTAGCTAGCTGCTGCTATCACTGGGTTTGGTTCCTATATGAGTAGCAAAAGCAAAGCGGTAAGGTTCGAATCCCTGCTTAGTCCCTATTGTTTAGCACGATAATATTAATTCTTCATAATCGCAACTACTTAACATCTTGAAAATCTAGCCATTTCTGTAGGGAGCATTTAAAAATCTTTCCTGCTGACTAATGCTTAAATATTGCTACTGCTATTGATGAGTTCAGTTTCTTTCCCTGTCCCTGTACTCCCGATTTCCATAAAATACTTTCTCCTTCATTAATTTATAGTTGTTCCCATCTATACGACCAGACTTCATTCTTCATTCGTTTTTATAATATTTTATTTATTGACTTTGACTTCATTTGTCTTTTTCCAATTTCAATAGATTGTAGACGTGATGTGTAGTTGTAAGCTTGTCGTCATGTGTACTGGAGTCCTTGGCGTCTTCAAGCTATCTAGCATTCACCTTTTTAGGGTAATGAAAATCTGCATAAAACTATTACCAGACAGCTTGGCCTGTCCGGGAATCGAACCCATGACCTCCGGATTAGTAGTCACAAATACTACCCTAGACCACAGAGGTTTTCTCTGTTCTTTTGTCCGTTACATCCAAACAGGGGCCAAACTCTGCAATCGGGGCTCGCTTGGTTCAGGTAAGGCAAATGGAGAATGGCTAAAGTAACAAATACAGAGGGTACGAGAATCTGCCATATATGTGCGGAAAAAAGAATATTGGGTACATATTTCGGTGTACTGCGGGGAGACGGAAGAAAGAGATGCCTACCGGCCCCGTTTGTTAACGGGGTAAGAGAGCAGTGGCAGTGCTGGACTTTGCTGGCAGATTGGAAGGAGGAGGAGGGAGTAGGCAAATGGTTAAACAAAGTGAGACAGCTCAGATCAAAAGAGGCCGACAGCCGGGAAGTGGAGTACGAGAACATGAGTCATATTTTTTTACATGTATGTAAATGAGTGTAAGTTACTTACTTTTGTGTTATTTTCTGTTTATTTTATTTAAGTATTTACATGTTGTGTTATTTTTTTCTGTTTTCATTCATTTATTTATTTAGTTAATTATATATGTATATATATTGTTATCTCATAAGAGTTAAAAATTGGTTTATGCAATTTCATGTATTTCCTAGTGTATTGGGAAAATATGTATGGTCCCGGTGTCTATGCGATATAGATGAGATAGATTTGTAACATATATTTTGCAAATAAATACACTACTACTACTACTACTACTACTACTACTACTACTACTACTACTACTACTACTACTACTACTACTACTACTACTATTACTATTACTACTGCTACTACTAATACCGCTACTACTAATAATACCACTATTACTACTACTGCTGCTATTACTACTACTACTACTACTACTACTACTACTACTACTACTACTACTACTACTACTACTATTACTATTACTACTGCTACTACTAATACCGCTACTACTAATAATACCACTATTACTACTACTGCTGCTATTACTATTACTACTATTACTACTACTACCACTACTACTACTACTACTACTACCACTACTATTATTACTACTACTACTATTACTACTGCTACTATTACTATTGCTACTACTACTAATACCACTACTACTACTACTACTACTACTACTACTAGTACCACTACTACTATTACTATTACTACTATTAATACTACTATTACATTACTACTATTACTACTACTAGTACTATTATTATTGCTACTACTATTACCACTACTACTACTACTACTACTACTACTACTACTATTACTACTACTATTACAATTACTACTACTACTACTACTACTACTACTACTACTACTACTACTACTACTACTACTACCTATTCTTTTGTTGCAATCCATTCCGGTACTTTCTCGAAAGGAAATGCTCTCCTATTCTTTGAATCTGAACAAAGTAATTCAGCTGTTTCCTAGTTTTTGCACAATTGATTAAAACATATAATAATCCAATTATGCGCTAACCTAAAAGATTAATCATTATACATATATGACGAAATCCATAGCTGTTAATTCCAACTTAGATGTTTATTTTAATATTGCTATTGACTGATATCAACAGAATTCATTAATTTTTTAAATTTTCATGTAAAGTTTTAGCAGATTGCGAACTTGATTTTTGCGCGCATGCTAATCTGCATTCTGCTGGCTAAAGTACGCACCTTAAGGTTTCCAGTTGGATGGACAGTAACTGTACAAACAGAAGCAGGTAATCAACGTTAGTGACCTGGCAGGGCAGATACCTGCTATGCACACGTGGGGCCAGCGGCAACGCACGCACGCACACACATACACACGCCAGTATTAATGTGGTATAATGCGGGGGACCATCTGACGGACTGCTTCCGGTGTAGATATTTCATGGAGGACGACGCAGCCCCTAGCCCCGAGGCTCCAACTACTCTACGCTGGAAATATAAACAGAGTAATGGGGTGAGAGTCATGGGGTCATAATACCGGCGACGTGAGAACCAGAGAGCACAAAATATTTTGTACATAATTTTGCGCACCAAACGTCCACAGCATAAATCATCAATCAGCTTCGTCATGATCTAGTCGTTTGCGATTGTTACCGTTGGTTTCAGCTTATATTAATAAATCAGATTATGTCTATCTGGGATCAGAATTAATGCAGTCTGAAGCTGTTGGTATCACAAAAATATGAGAGAGAGAGGATCGTTTCTTCAAAGTTACTGCTAGCAACATATCTTAACACTGTAACACTTTTACTCAGTCTTTCATAGTTTTGTCGCCCGTTTCACGGTAGCTGGTAGGTCGGTAGTCATAGCGATAACTCCAGGCGAAAAGAATGTACATAATATCCTCAAGTTCTCGCAATTGCAATGAAACTAAGCACGTGTCTTAGGGCAGGAGGTGTTGGAAAGGTTATCCTGCTAAATTCACACATTTATGGATCATTTTAGAAAACGGTCATTCATTTCTTGCTGGAAATTCCCAGATTAGTATTGAGTATCAATTAGTTGCATGTCATCCTTGTATCTTTATGCATTTATCAGTACAGAATATCAAGCGTGGATCATTTACTCTTATCATTAAAAATCCGTAACGTGCAATTGCAGAAATTTACCCGAAAAAGGAGCATCTGCTTGGAAATTGTTGGACAGCAGTAGCCTTTTGTGCTTTCAAGTTTAAATTCACTCAATTTTGAAAGATGAAATGAGCGAGTGAAAGATAATTTTCTAAACAGTTGCAAAAAATGCGCAATGTAGCATTACATTTAATTTGCTGTCATGTCGTACATTTTTAATTGTAATCAGTTGCGCGATATTTTATCCGCATTGGCGGGATTTATCAGACTTACTTCCGAGCTGCCAGCGGCCATGCACCGGACGACAAAACATCAAAGCCTTGGTTGTATTTGTTTGTGGTGTACTTTTCAGAATTTTTATAGCTTTGTAAGTGTTTGGTGCTTATTGAGAAGACCTATAGCAATCCACAAAGGCTTACACCATTACTCTTGTGAGAGCAACTTAAGGGCGCAAACAGTTCAGTATAATGAAAGAATGGTTGTGGAAAGAGGAAACGCGGAACCCAAATTCAGATTTTATACCAATCGAAATTAAAGCAACAGTAGAGAGTTTGGATGCCCTAGCAACGATTTTGAGAATGCGAGCGTGGCTCCACCTTTCATCACATAACATCTGCAATTAGTGAATCACTATAGCAACTACACCGTAAGTAAATAGAAACTCGCTACTTAGCTTTACATTAATAAATTGTACACGCTAAGAACCGTAGCGCGAGTCATGTACAGTGCGTTCGGAAAGTCCGTATACCCCTATAAGCTCTACGTTAATTTAATGAATTTAATAAGAATGAATTAAGTAATGAACTGACGGCTAGTTGCTCAAAGGATTCGTATGTGCTCCATTATGTTGGACATAATTCTATGCGCCTCCAAGTACTTTGTGATAGTTTTTTCCAAAACTGCAAGTTCGAAAGTGCTGAAGGCACCGCGTGTTTAAGTTCATCATTGGTTCCGTAGTGATGCGCAGCAACCTTCATCTTGATTATACCCCACAATGATTACTAGGTCAGCGTGGTACCGCCACGGGTGGCCGAGGTTGTTAAGGCGCAGACTCGGGAGCGGAAGGACTGGGGTTCGATTCCCAACAGGTCCTCCCTAATTGAGGTTTTTTCCAGGTTGTCCTCAGTCCTCATAAATGCACATTCCGGGGTGATACCCTAAACTTAGGCCTGGAACGCTTCCTTCCTTAAAAATACTCCTTTTCCAATTTACCACTTCATGCACCATCAGCGCCCACCGCCTGTGTGCCTCGGTAGTAAAAGCGGGCGTTAAGCACTATTAAAAAAAAAAAAAGCTACTTGGATGCAATGGGAGTGGCTGTGTAGATATTGGATACCCAGGTCCCACCCCAGCGTCCAAGGAATTCGTCGTTTAACAAATCACGAACGGTAAGAGCGAATACAATGCATTTAAATATAATAGAGCATTCACAGATCCACAAAAAATACAGTTCAAAGAGATGCTACGATGTCATTCCTTCCCAAAGTATAGTATGTGGTGGTTTGTGTTCAAGTTCGAAAATGAAATGAGTATTTTCTTAAAAAAAAATACACTCATCTGTTAACATAACCTTGGAACTTGATATGTCGATTTAGAATGTTCCTAGAAGTTAAAAACATGCATCAAGACGCTTGTTTATATCTGCGACAGACAGTTCATTGATGAAGGTTGGAGCGATACGGCCTCAGCTACAAGTCCTTCTTCATGTAAATGAAAAGAATCGACCGTGGAATGTCAAGCTCACAACTGGTTTGCGAATGGATTTTAGGGAAGAGCACTCAACTTCAGCACATGTTTCCAACCGCGTCTTCCATCTTCCACTTCTCGATCGGACTTTCACACTTCCTGCCACAAAAACCTTTGTTTCCCAGGAAAGCATTGTTCTTTTTGTCGGCGGAGGCTTATTAAACCGTTCCTTCAGTTGCTCTTGTATGATGTTAATTGTCTCTCCTATGTGATGACGTTGTGTATACACTCGCGACTAACCTCTCTTCAACAGAAAACGAACTTGTGTCTATTATGCACAGAATGACAATTGAGTTACGCTAATGTCACAATATACCAACAATAACAGGCAGCAATATTCTAAAAATGTTACTAATAATTACAATATAATAACAATAATAATATGATATGCTAATAGTAAACTACAGCTGTATACGAACGTCCCGAACACACTGTCTATTTAATACACGTTGGGAAGGGTCAGGACCTGCACCGGCGTAAGGGTGTGCTTTCTAGGAACATTGTAGGGAATCCGTCTATCCATACAATCACCGCCAATGTCTTCCGGAATTGACTCCATTGAGGCGTAGGCACAAAAGACCAGCCGAGATCAAGGCTGAAGTACCGAAGTATCCTCTGTCCCAAGCAATCCAATCCAATATTGTAACGAGTTGAGATTTATACATTACATTTATTCTTTCTATTTCAACCTGGAGTTCACGACAGATACTGGTAGGTACCTTTAGTGGATTACGAACTGGCACCGCCTGTGGTGCCTCAGTAGTAAAAACGGGCGTTAAACACTACTCAAAAAAAAAAAAAAAAAAACGAACTGGCTAATTGTTTCTCATTCTGAGCTCTGGCTAATATTTCTCTTAACCTAATTTCAGCATACATGAACATTTATTTGTCTTTTCTTAGTAAAATTGAAAATAATACATAGCAAATATTCAAATATAAGCCCGGTGAAGTTTCTTTCCCATTCGATTTTGGTAGTATAGATTTGTAATTGCACCATTAAGCAGAAAAAGTTAAGGCAGATGGTTCTGTAACTTAAAAGGTACCATCAGGAAGATTCTTCACAAAAAATGTCTGCAACGTCATGATCATACTTAAATGATATTCCATTAAAAAATGTATGTCACATTTTAAGAAATACATTTCCTCTTTTCTACTTTTGTGCTGCTCGAGTAGCATTTGTAAGTTCATAACCATGTGGGCGGCACAGCTGTTTTCTGGCTCTAAATAGTAATGAAAACAAACTACTAGATTAACTTTCATTACAATTATAAATAAAGGAACCAGCAAAGAGTAACCTAGTAAGGCTTATTTCCAGTAATGATGAACAAAAATGTTTAGGACTTCGTCAAACTCTGTTATATGCAATTACAAAATCGTTCCTAGAAGAGCGACAAATTCTAATAATTGATTCAAGAAAATGCACTTATTACTAATAAATTGCATGTAACGAGCCATGGAGCGTTATCTAATTCTGTTATATGAGGAGATTTACCTCCTTTGCCTTATCTTTGAGCCAGTACTCTGATGATACCTGAGCACGAAAATGTCGTATATGGAGATAGTTTCGTGTGCACCCTCAGATTTATTCATGATGCTCTACCTTCTCTTTTCGTTTAACCCATTTAATTTACGCTGACTAGCTGGGTCATGGAAGAGGCTTTGTTGGTCATAACCCTCTACAAGGGTCTAATATATGCGTCTAATTTATTGAGGGTCCTTAATTTTGGAAGAGGTGAGCTAATGAAGATATTTCTTACGTGAGCTTATTAATGAAGCAATAACTTGGCGTCTACTCGCTGGAGGCTGGGGGTAACTGCGATAGGAATTGGGGTAAAAAACGCCTAATTTTGTGTACATGAGCTTCCACCAGGATCAATAAATTCAAGAATCTGCGACCTTATTTCCGCATCACTTTCATTAGCATATGGGATATTTGATTTTAGATACGTGTCTCCCCACAAGAAGTTTATATTTCCAAAATACTGCGGTTGATCTATGCAATACTCTGTATATAGTTATGTCAGATACATTACAGATAAATAGTTTGCAATCCTCTGCAGTTTTAATAAATAATGAACTAAATTTAATACATTCCGTAATTCCTTTCAGTTTCCTCTCAGTTGTAGGAAAATCGTAATGAGATGTAAATTTGCTTATGCATCAATTCTCTCTTTTTAATCAGGTATCAACTCATTTATCATAATAGAATTATTAAAGCAGTGCAAGCAGATAATTATATGTATAAACCACTTAATTAAATGTTAATTAGCATAACTGCTTCATACATAAATTCCTTTGAGTATCATATCGTAAATGTATCTCAATTTGAAATTTAAACTTTTCTTTTCCATGACTATACCACGGTCAGTCGTAAGCATGCACTCACACATGCATTAAGCTAAAGATAAGCTAGATTCCTCTCTTTTTTAATTTTTAGTGCAACATTTTATTTTTAAAATCGGCAACAATATTATAAATGTAGGATTATACATAATAAGGAGATATTAATAAGGAGACTTAATACAGAAACAAATGCGCACACACATTTGGCCAAAGTAGCTATGGCAGAGCTCTTGAGCGGTTCGAATCCCGCAGTAAGGTATTTCCTGATGCAGGATTTTTTCCCAGATTTTTCTCATTCCTTACCAACAGAAAAATTTGAGAAGTTACCCCGAACTTAGGCCACCTTCCCAAAAGTTCTTATTACCTGTATCATCAGAGTCCACCGTCTAGAATCATCAGTGGTGAAAGTAGAATTTCTGTTCCTCATACAGAGGCAGCTAATGTATACAGAAATGACGACAATTATTCAATAGAGAGTACACATAGTAGGTACAATACACATTTATGTCCACCTGTTGCCTGGATACCTCTTAAAATGCTCCGAATACTCGTCTACTGCAGCATGCACCGCATGTAGAGGTGTTGAGAATGCTGCCTTTACCAATTTGCCTTTAAGGACGTGATATTGCAGTGAGGTTTAGAGTAGGCCTTCTCCTCTAAAATGGACCACAAGCATTAGTCCAGGGATTTAGGTCTGCGCTTCCTGCGTGCCAATCAGCAATAGTGATAAACTCTGGAATGTTACTCTCCAACCAACTTTGTGAAAAGGTGCTGAGATCCTACTAAAGTGCTTACCTACAAACAAGGCAGTGTTCAGGGGCTTCACAATCTTTTCCAGGATGTCGGTTTGGTAGTTGGTGGTAAATTTTTCACCCTATGTTCGCAAATATGCAGTGATGTCACGCCCTGAAACGACATCCCAGCAAACCATCATGGATGTTGGATCTCTTTGCATCTTTGGGAATTTGGCAGCAGCTTCCATACAGCTATGAGCAGACATAGATTATCCTGACGGTTGAGGGTTTTTTTTTCTTTCTTTTCCTACGGTGCAAATTTTCTCATCTGTGAAGAGAATTTATGGTGATTACCTTTTGCACACTTCTCTGATAGTCTCTTGGCTCTTATGCCTGTTGCCTTAGAGCTGCTGCCAGTCTCTGTCCCGTGCTTCTTCGGTATGCTCTCTAAGACTGAGGCATTACTTAATGATGCGGAGGGATTTTCATTTCCCATACCACGATTCCTTGCTTGTGGATTTCTCCGAATTCTCTCGGCAATGGCTTGACGACCACTGATGTCCTGGTCTTGCATGCCATGTCTAGTTTCAGCAATTTAAAAATATTGACTGGTGTCTTGTTACATTTCCGTGACGCAATCACTGCGATGCGATTCTTTCTGACCAACCCCCCCCCCCCCATTTCCATATTTACTAGGCAACAGCTAGCAGCTGATCTTTAACTGCATGCATGTCGGAGCTGATATTACTACTGCGCTCCAAGCATGTACTGGCAACCTCAGAAACCTATGAACAGAACTTATGGCTGGACTAATCAGTTAAAACTATTTTAAAAAGACAAAACTGTGTATTTAGTTCTTTCATACTGACTGTGTGTAGGATATTAGTTAGTTGAATAGCAAGATGCAGGCTTGAAAAATTCGTGAATGATCGGGATTCGATTCCCGAATTTTCAGCCTTTCATGCTGACGTTCTAACCTACTGAGCTACCATATCCTCCAAGCAAGAAATCATCTGATTCTATATATTTTGAAAATCTCCGTAAGGTTTTCATTACGGGAGAGATTAATATCTTGAAATGCGACTAGTAATGCTACGAGTGCTTTTGACCGGGCTTCTAGTTTTACCACCAACTATATACAGGTTAAATCATATATAAAAATAGTTCTTTCACACTGGTCGTGAGTACAATGTTAGTTGGAAACAAGACTGTGTGTTACTGCAATTTTTTTTAAGTTTGCGGCGATAATAAAAGTGGGAAATAATTAGTAATTAGTCAATCTCTGATTTTAAGACAGCTTTAAGTTTTTCGCTGGCATTGTCTAAAGAAACATCCTCATCTAAATATTATAATTTTCTATATTAGCTTGATGCATACAATTTGTGGACAGCCTGTGCCAAGATCCAACAGTGCAGTGCATTTATATGGCGGAATATAAAAGTAATAAAGAGAACAGGAGCCCAGGTTGAGGAATGGGGTTATATTAGTGAGAACAACGAGTGCGTGAAGACCGGATAAAAGTGGCCCACTGCAATAACAATGGTAATGGTGCCGGTGAAATACGCATCGGCTCACACCAAAAGGGGAGAAAAACTCTCGCCCCCCCCCCAAACACACACAAAAGCTCTAGCACATTGTTTAGTCAAACTGATAGTGCTGTATAATTGGATGGATTCACTGCATTGAAATGAACAAAAATGTACGACTTAAAACGTTTAATAAACTTGACTATGTCTATGAACTCAGTCACTTGAATACAATGCATGGTGAAAGGGCGGTCAGCAATAGGAAAAGAAATTCAAGTTGTGCGAATAAACCATAACCTATTCACCCCAGCTTGTTCTTATCAAACTGAAATTCTGTGAACAAACATTGCTTTCAGGACAATTTCCTATAGTTTAGCTGGTCATACCCTTGTGTATCCAAAATGTAAAGCAAGTGAAAAAATCTCACTGACAAACTTTGACAAATTTTGAGGTCAGGCAGAGAGAATAATGTTTCGTTCTGATAACTCGTTAAGGAACTGTGCATTCCAAAAGTCAAACCTCTGGTAAAATTAACCAAAAGAAAAAAAAAGGGGTTTAATCGGGTGACGCCCTTTCCACGCAACAGCCCCTGTTCTTCCTATCCAATGTCTCCGAATTCTGGGGTTCAATGAACCTACGCATCAGTGTAAGTGCG